>WBZZ01000306.1:15000-42500 GCA_019918135.1 Paulinella micropora
TGCTTCCTCTTCTGCTTCTTCTTCTGCTTCTTCTTCTGCTTCTGCTTCTTCTGCTTCTTCTGCTTCTTCTGCTTCTTCTAATCTTCTTCTTATCTTCTTCTTCTTCTTCTTCTTCTTCTTCTTCTTCTTCTTCTTCTTCTTCTTCTTCTTCTTTTTCTTCTTCTTCGTCTTCTTCTTCTTCTTCTTCTTCTTCTTCTTCTTCTTCTTCTTCTTTTTCTTCTTCTTCTTCTACTACTACTACACTACTACTACTACTACTACTACTACTTCTTCTTCTTCTTCTTCTTCTTCTTCTTCTTCTCCTCCTCCTCCTCCTCCTCCTCCTCCTCCTCCTTCTCGATGAAATTCCATGTCTTCTCCTCACTATCAAGATTCAGTATTGCAATCTACATTCCAACGGAACAACTATACAAATTTGACCTCTTTTTTCTCGCTCGATTTTTGACATATGAAAATGCTGAGAGCAAGTCGTTTGAAATGTCTTCGCACTAATGGCTTTTATTTTGTTTTGAGATTTCCAGTACATTTCAATTACGTTGTCACAACTTTTGAATCCTGAGTGACACAATTTGGACACGACTATTCAATCTTATAGTCATAATTGAGGAGGAGGGGGCCATTCTTCGCATTTGGAATAAGTATTAATCGTTAATCGAGTTATCGACATAGAACTAAGGGGGAGCGTTAGAAGGTTAATTACGTTTACCGTCAGTAATCACTCAGTCTTACTAGTGGTAATTATTTTCGAATAGTTCTAGTCAATAAGCGTAACGGGCGTAACGGGCGTTATTGGCATTGAGAATTCAAGTTGGACAATAACCATTGAGTGGCAGTTACAGTCATGACTGCGCATTTTTATCTAGTTTGCGCTACTGTCTCTGAATTGTCAGTTCTGCTAATCGGTAGTACTTGCGGATCATAAGTTAGTTGAAAGTGTCGATCGAGTATCGAGTCTCCTTACGGAGTCTTCCGGCAAACCGGTGAGTGTAAAGGTACGAGTTAGGTCCGTGAGTGACAGGATAATTACCAATCAACGAACTCGGATGTAACACGTGGCATTCACTAGCTAGTACACTGTGCAGTACAGTCGTTGACTGTCAGTAACCATTGATTGGAGCCTCCGCCTCTTCAACTCACCAGCCCGGGACCCAGGAATTTTTAACTTGACTGTTAGCCTGACAGAGTCAATAATATGATTAATGTTCGGCTGAGTATTAAGTTATTATACTAACTCCGATGATAGCCGTAGTGATTAATATTATTAATACCGATTGCAAAAACTCTCATAAATATACACATGTGGATTGAGTCTTTTGACTTCCAGTTTAGTCAACAACCGACATGCTCTTCATTATGCCATAATGGAGTTCATTTCAGTTCTAGACTGAGAGATATGAAAGGAGATATGGGAACAATTGGAGCACAACATGCATCTGCTATCCCCTATCTCAATGAAGAGAGTGCGCAGAAAGAGTTCTGGCAGTCAATAAAAAGATATGTTGCCCAAATACGTGACATCGTTTTTGGAAAAAATCATGATCCGGCCAAGGTCCGGGCCGACCGTTTCAAGACGATTTTTACAGAGCAACAACATAGCGACAAGCAAATACAGAGCGAAAAACGTGTATTACTCGCTTTATTGCAATCCATGGGAACAGCAAAGACTGCGGGCAGTACAATGGTTCGAAATTTACAAAAAATATGAATAGTATAGAGTGCCACTTCGGCACACTTTTTCAATACACGCCCCCGCCACACAGAGACACACACCGGCCGGCCCGCACGGGACAAAACTGCAATAGAATTTAATATTTAAAATAATACAGTTAAAATATAAAGACACAGACAGGATGACAAACGACTACACTGACAAAAAGTCAAGTCGTAGATTTACAATTTCAAAAGGATGTATTATGTTAAAGAATAATGAAAAGAGACCGATGGTAAAAATTCAATGGAGAGAAGGAAATCAAATGATGTGTAAGAGTTTTAGTATTGGAAAACGAAGAAACCAAGAACAAGCAATGGAAGAAGCAAAAAAATACTACGATGAAAAAGTAAAACCAAAGTATGATAAATGGAAAGTTAATTATGATAAGGAAACAAAAGAAATCAAAAAAGAAAAGAAAAGGAATTGGAAGAAGACTCCTTTCAAGTGTGAATGTGGAGCTGAAATAAATAGGAGTAGCAAAGCAAGACATATGAAATCAAACATTCACACAGCCCCGCCCTAATTTTCATCTATACACAGGCGGTCCCCTATATATAGGACACAAGCGGGCAGACAATGGCAGAGACTAAAAAATTTGAATGCGAATGCGATTCCATAATTAATATCTCGGGAATACGAAGACATTTTCAAACAAAAAAACATCAAGAATTTATTGAATGGGAAAAAGAATATATTCAAAAGAATATCATTGATGTTGATAAACGAAAAAATAATGAAAAGCAAAAAGAGGGAAAACTGATAGAAGATTTTAAAAAATCAGGTATTGAAACATTTATTATTTCTAGCGATGAAATCAGAGCTGGGCTTTGGAAAAATCTTAACCCTAAATCAGCAAAAAAAGTTGAAGGTGTAATAGAATGGTTGAAAAGAGAAAAAAGAGAAAGAGAAGCCCAGACCGCACCGCCAACACCGCCCGCCCAGCCCGCACCGCCCGCCCCGCCCTAATTTCCATCTAAACATTGGGCCCCCCGTATATATAGACACGGGGAGCACACGGCGGACCACGGCGGGGGCAGACGATTGAGATAATTATTTAATTTCCAAAAAAATTTTGTTAACCAATATATACACAAGTTTGTTTGAACAAACAAACCGATTTTCTCAAAGAAAATCTATGGAGACACACACTTACAACGGTAAGACGTATAGGTTGGACAAATTTAGGGAACAAAAAATTAATTATGACATCAAAACTGTTAGGGGTCAAGATGTGCTGTATATAATACCGAAGACTAGAAAGTATAAGGTGGATACAACAACGGCCCAAAATTACTTGAACCGAGTAAGAGGTGCTGTTTACTTTGAGGAACAGAAACAAGGTATTCCAGTAGCACCACCATTACCGCCTCAGTTTGAAGCGAAAGTGAGAGAAAGAAAAGAAAGGGTGAAAGACCTAATGCGGTATGCTAACTACGAAATCAACCACGTTGACAGAAAGAAACACATTCTGGGTGTTAATGAAAGCCAGTATTGGGTTAGGATTAGAGGCAACTTCACTTCTTTCAGTATGGATGATATTCTACAGTTTATTGAGATAATCCTGAACGACTTTATCAAAAGACAGAAACAGGGAAGTATGGTTAGTGTAAGCATCAAGTTTGTAGATTACTATGGAGCAGTATCTACAAAGTTGAAAAAGCTTAACGAGATTTCTGTTAGCGATGTTTTGGAAAGATTGTCAGCATTATTTCAAAGCAACGAAAGCCTTTATACAGATCTAATATGGATAAATTTAGATTCGTTTTGAAATCTGTTGAAATGCCAACGGGCGGAACGAGGCTTCAAGTAATTAATAAATTGGATGTATATAAAAAGAGAGGAGTAATTCAAATTAATAATGCAGACAACATATGCTTAGCCAGAGCAATTGTTGTAGTAAAAGCAAAAATTGAAAAACATAAAAAACACAAGACAATAATGATGGGACGAAAAATACAGGAGGAGATGGCTTTGAAACTACACGAAGAAGCGAAAGTCATTCAGGATGTGTGCGGTATTCCTGAAATTAATACATTTGCTATCCACATTAAATACAATCTGGTTATTGTTGAATTTCCTCACAAGATTGTTTATAATACAGATTTACTTGATGAGGCAGGCGAGCGACTTACGAACCTTTACATACTTAAGACAGAGAACCACTACGATGCCATAATCAATATGAAGTCTATGGTAAGTAAAAAGAATTTCTGTGAGTTATGTTTAAGGGGCTATATGGAAAGGCACGCCTGCGAATCTAAATGTAATATCTGAACCAAAGACTGTAAGGGTATCAACGATAAAAGCAATTGGACTGATTGCTATTCGTGTAATAGAAAGTTTCCAAATACTGTATGTTTCAACAATCACAAGAAGACGAACTGCGATATCAAAGCGAAATGTCTTACGTGCGGACTTAATTACAGGAGAAAGGACGAACACAAGTGCGGTTATGCGAAATGCCGTAATTGTAAGGAACTGAAACCACTTGAACACCAATGTGAAATCGTGAAGAAAGACATATTACCTTTTTCACAGAAATACATATTCTTTGACTTTGAAGCGACACAGGATACGGGCGAGCACATAGTCAATCACGCGGAAAGTCAGTATTTTGATGCTAAGGAACCACCCGTCATTCATAAGAACATTGATGATTTCTGTAAGTGGGCTTTTGAATCTAAGCACAACGGCTTTACATTCATTGCTCATAACAGTCGCGGATATGACTGTCAGTTTATTCTTAAATGGTTGGTGGATAACGGACAAGCACCATTCGTCATTTATCAAGGCGGTAAGATAATGATGATGACTTTGAAGAAATACCGCTTCATTGATAGTTTGAGTTTCCTTACCATGCCTCTGGCTGATTTTCCTAAAACATTCGGATTGAAAGAACTTAAAAAGGGCTTCTTCCCTCACTTCTTCAATACTGACAAGAATAAAAACTATGTTGGTGTGATGCCTCATAAGAAGCACTACGGCTACGACACTATGAAAGATAAGAAAAGGGCGGAATTCTTAGAATGGTATGAAAGCCAAAGAAATAGCACATTTGATATGCAGAAGGAAATCGCTGAATACTGTCATAGCGATGTTGACATTTTGAGAAGGGGATGTATGGATTTTAGAAAGCAGTTTCTAGAATTCGGTATTGACCCGTTTCAATATACAACTATTGCGAGTTGTGTTATGGCTTTGTATCGGGCTAAGTTTATGCCCGAGAATTCAATTGCTGTGTTGAAGGCGGAAAAGCAAAACAGGATAACCTCTCGGGCTTGTGTTGACTGGATAGCTTACAGAAGCAGGTTAGACCAAACTGATATCAAACACGCATTCGTATTGGCGACTCAACTATTTACGTAGATGGCTGGGATGAAAAGACTAAAACCGCTTATGAATTTCACGGATGTCTCTGGCACGGATGTCCAAAGTGCTTCAATGGTAATACCATTAACACTAAGAAGAATAAGACAATGGGCGAACTATACAAGGCAACAATGAGACGAGCAAAAGAACTAAGCAAGCAAGTCAGCAAACTAGTAACTATCTGGGAATGTGAATGGAGATTAATGAAAACAAGTGAAAGCCTAGCGGAAGATACGAATGAACGAATTACCGAACAAGAAGGGCTGAACCCACGAGAAGCAATGTTTGGAGGTAGAACGGATGCTCTAACATTGTATTGGAAATCACGACACGAGAACGAATACGCGAAATACGTTGACATATGCTCTCTGTATCCGACCGTTATGTTTTACGACCTTTACCCTAGCGGGCACCACGAAATCATACGACCAAACAACGACGACGACCGACTGTCTATGAGAAACAAAATCATAAACAGAGAATATTTCGGAGTGGCTAAGGTTAAGATGCTACCGCCGAGAAAATTACTACACCCCGTTTTACCTAAGGCAGATAGAGGTAAGCTTATGTATTACTTATGCGACAAGTGCGGAATGACTGAACAAAAGGATGAATGTAAGCACACCGATAACGAGCGAGCAATAACGGGCACTTGGGCAACTCCTGAAATCTACAAGGCCTTAGACAAAGGCTACAAGCTAATTAAGGTATATGAGGTATGGCACTGGAAGGAGCAAAGCAGTAGCCTGTTCAAAGATTACATAAAAACTTTCTTAAAGGTTAAACAAGAGTCAAGCGGATATCCCGATGGCTGTATTACACAGGAACAAAAAAGAAACTACATTGACAGTATGGAAGTCAGGATGGGTCAAAACTCAAAACAAAATGATTAAAGACAAAGATACCTTATACAAGTTAATGAACGATAAGTCAGTTGATAACATAAACATAAACATTATTAACGACAAGATAATAGAAGCGAGTTATGACCTTAAACAAGATGCGGTAAGCGACCCCGTAAAAACAAATATTGTAGTTGCTTTATTTACGACTTGCCACGCGAGGATTAGACTATATGAGATGATGGACAAACTAGACAACAGAGTTCTATACCACGATACCGACAGTGTCATATATACAACAGACTTAACGAAAGGCGAAACAGATGTAAAAACGGGTAAGTTGTTAGGTGAATGGACGGACGAACTACACGGAGCAAAGATTATGACCTTTACCGGAGGCGGGCCAAAGTGTTATGGATATGTATTAGATAATGGCAAAGCAAGTATGAAAGTTAAAGGCTTTAGTATGAATTATGAACACAATAAATCATTAAATTTACCAAATATGTTAAGTGTCATCAGTTGCGGACTTGGAATTAAAAACAACGACCTTATTGAGAACGGCAAGAATGAATTGTTAGAGTTGCTTAAAACTCCGGAAGAGAAATTGATTGCTAAACGAATTAAAAAATCAGGTAAAGTTGTTATTGTAGAAAACAGCAAGATAACAAGAGACAAGCAACAGAAAAAAATAACGAGCGAATACTTAGAAAAAATATTCAGCTTTACTTACACTAAAAGAAATATTATAGGTATTGTAGATAATGCGATTGAAACAAGACCGTTTGGATACTAAATAAAAAACTTTATAGATATAATTTTTTGCCTCCTTTACCTTTGAAGCTTCTAATCGTATGAACACCCCTCGTCGGCTTCACTAGCTTAGTATTCACAGCTGTCGCTCCCAGCAATGATACTGGGTCAAATGCGGTTCGGTAGTTCGTGGTCAGCTTCGCAGTCTTTGCCCTTTTACCTTTTGGATTTACCTTGACAGATACTCGGTCAATCACTCCTTCAATTAGGTCTCTCGTGCTACTACCTTTATTGTA
The DNA here is from genome assembly GCA_019918135.1 of Paulinella micropora. NCBI lineage: Eukaryota > Cercozoa > Imbricatea > Euglyphida > Paulinellidae > Paulinella > Paulinella micropora. The sequence goes on from WBZZ01000306.1 coordinate 21,972, forward strand.
TGCGGTCGCCCTTACACCCGTTTGTCGGCTTAAATCTTTTGCTATTGTGCCGCCTAACGAATGATCCGTAAGCTCTACATTATCCTTACCATATTTCTTTATGACTTCATTAACCAGCTTCTGCTCTTCTTTATATCTCGGTGTTCTTTTTAATACTCCCTTTACTAATGCGACATCGGTTAGCAGGTCTCGCTTATCAGCACTTCCTCTAAATGCTACAATCGCTTTACCGTCTTTTTCATACACTGTTGATTTTTCTTTGCTCGCTACTGGCTTCCAACCGTCAGCACCATTTCTATCTGACGAAGACAAATAGACTTCCTCTGACAACTCAGCACTGCCTCCCTTCTGCTTTCTGTATTCCTTACCAGCTTTTTTCAATGCTTCACCATAGCTTATATTATGCTTAACGGAGTAAGCCTTAACGAAGATAATCCACTCGGACATTCGCGGAGACTTCGCCTCCGCACCTCCACGGTTTTGGTGAAGCTTTTTCAAAAGGTTCCTATATTAATTATTTATTTTTTACTTTTTTATATTACCCTACTATATACACCCTACTATGACCACCCTAACAAGACTGTGCGAGAAGTTCCAAAAACTTTGCATTGAAGGAGAAAAAAAATCCTTCTCGTTGGAAGATGTTCAAAAGGTAATCCACGACGAAATAAAAGCGATTGAAGAAAAGAGAAATACTCAACCCAAAGACACTTTTCAATTCGGCAAATACAAGGGAAAGAAGTTTGAAGATATCGCAAAGATTGATAAACCATATATTGAATGGCTAGTTCGTCAGCCGTGGTGCCGAAATACGGCTGAATTGAAGAAGTATTTGTAAAGAATTTTTTTTGTTTTTTTTGCTTCGTTGGTGGGGGTTGTAGGGGGCGAAGACCCCTACTGGTCTTCTAAGAAATTAACGATAACACTCACATTTCCTCCATTATTAGCAGTCGCGACAGACTTTTGTAAAAATGTTAGATTTTCACCAGGAGAAAGTTGAATGTCGTAAGTTCGCAGGTCAATAAGCTGGCTAGAAGTAGCATTAACATACAGTTTTAGAATTACGTCCGTCACAGTAGCACCACCAAGGGCAGTCGCAGCGGTGTCCTTTGATACCATTGAAGTTTTGGTATCAATATCCGCGAAGTTCTCCGCCGTAAGTGTCCCAGTCGTTTTCACAATCCGCACTATATTAACTTTGGTGTCTTCGTTTGATATGCTCACGAGAGATGGATAAACAATTGAATAATTGGTCACACCATTAAAAGTTGTTTTATTTTTTATGCTAATAATTGGGCTTTCCGTTGTGCTCGCTGGCTCACTACCTTCCGCTTCGTTTGATATACTTGAATTAATAGTGTTAGTGCCCTCAATAAAACATACTACAACTGGCTGTTTTTAATGTTTGATTAGCATTACCAGTTCCATACTTTCTGATACAAGCCGAAAAAGGTAGAGTTGTATTTGAAAGACTAACACCCACATTCGCATTCGCATACCTAATTGTATGAACCAGCTGAAATTCTCCACCTTGATGGGTTTTCTATGTAGAACCTTATAGCACCAAAGCCAAGATATTGAAATTTAATCTGGAATACATTCCCTTTGGTCCAGTCTAAGGCGGGCATAATTTTAGTCCCATCACAAGGGTCATCCCAGTTCGCCTGTGCGATAAGTGTCGGCACCCCTCCTTTAACACTGGCGATATTCATACCAGTCGCTTTTATTTTGTAAAAATAGAAGCCATTAGTAAAATCACTTTCACCTATGCCGATATATGAATTGTAGTCTTTCGTTTCATCAGTATTCCATAAAGCAGTAAATCGTGTTAGAACTCACATACCAGTTCTGTATTTAATTCTTTTTTTACTCGTCATTACAGCATTCGCGGTCGTCTTCACATCTGTTTTAAGTTCGGCCATATTCGCATTAAATGAAATGGTCGCATCAGTTTGAGTTAATGTCCATATTCGTGTATTGATAGTGTATGGGAAAATCTCTTGTAATACTGGTGATAATTGACCAACCAATGCTTCGCCGAAAGCGGTTTTCATACTATTGGTTTCAATGTTGCCGTCATATCCGACTTTGACATTTACGAAATCGCCATCTGGATTTTGTGCTATCAAATTTCGCTGATGACTCATTGTAGGTTGTATATTATCAAAAAAATAAATAATCTATCAAAATTAAAAACCTATTATCTCACTGGCGAGGTTTATGTCCTAGTAATGGTGCCATTCCTGACATTTACTTCTTGCTGAGTTGAGACAAATGTGTAATGGTTGGCCGCAATATTGGCAGTGGTAGCAATAAACTCCCATCGTCGCTCGGTGTCTAGAGTTAATCCGCTGATTTCATTTTGGTCCTTGCTCCACAGTGGGCGGGTATTGTCAAAGCTATCGCACCAAACCCAGTTGTATTGATAAACATTGCTATTCATCAAAGAAGAGCCTTCCAACTTCGGTTTAAGATACATATAGTCTTCTAGTTTTCCAGTTTGACAATCAACATTGAATTCTTGAAGTCGTGCTCCGTCTAGTGTAGTATAAAAAGTTTGGACCTTTGAGCCGAGCAAATTGCTATTGTCGTAAGCAGTGTTCTTATTTTCGGTTGTGTTGAAAACAGAGTGATAAATTTTCTTAATTCGCCGTCCGTGGCCTCTGTCAAATCTAAGGATAACATTTTGAGAAGTTGAAGCTACTCCGACGGTATTTTAATACAAATAAGAATAATCAATGTTGAAGCTCATACCTTCGGGGCTCATAATCTTCTGTTGAATTGATTGAACAACATCTGGGTTAGTCTCAACAGCTAAGAACAGGCTGAGATTAGTAATAGTAACATTTGAATCAGCTACCGCAACAGTGCCACCACCAGTAGAAAGAGCATCATTGTTATAATAAAAGATTTTGGGTGTCTGTTGCCAAACAATCCGCAAAGTCAAAATTTCTGGAAACATAATAGTTTTATCCAGAGCGAAAATAGTTTTGTAAAGCATTCCAAGATTAATCTTAACATTAACACTCGGGCTGGCATTGTTAATAGTTCCAGCTGAGAAATACTTAGCCTCAATAAAAGCAACATTAACGAACTTACTCGTGCCAGTCTCATTCGCAATAAGTGCATCATCGTGTCGGCGGGCATTTGTGGTGGGTTGTGCCATCCAAGCCTTTAATGCGGCCTGAACCTGAGCCTTAGCAACATCAATACCAGTATCAATCTGCCCCGCAGCATTTCCTGCTATTGCCGAAGCGGCCAATGCTGTTTGTAATGCGGCCAACCTTGTAGCATCGCTAGCGGGTTGAAATGTAGTTGTAGCATTACACTTTTGAAGCATACAACCAGCTCCAGTTCCATTATCGTGATTTTCCAAAGCAAGTAAATCATCAATGGAAGTTTCGGGTTTCCAAATCATCTTTGTGATATTTCCGACTTCGTTAATGTCGCACAGATAAACACCACCTCTCGTAATCAATTGAATTTGTCTAATTGGTGCCAGACAGTCCATAAAGCATTTATTGTAGTTCGCCGCCTTCGCATCTGGGGCATAATTAAAACTCAAAACAGAGCGAGCCAAGTGAAACGGACGGCTGATAAGGTCAAAGTTGCTTTCCTGTCCTCCTGCGGTAGAAACAGTGACAGTAATAGAACCCTCACGAGGGGTAAGCTTATTCAAACGATAACAAGCACTGATGTAGTCAGTTTTAGAAAAGTCTAGTTCGCCTCCGTGTTGTGTAGGCATTTTGTGTAAGTGCCCGAAGTTTTTGGTGAAGCTTTTTTTAAAAGGTTCCTATATTTTAATATGAGAAAAAATAAATTAATTAATTACCTGTAGGGGCAAGCCCCTACAACCCCAATTGGGTTTGAAAGGGTTTACCCTTTCGATTTGAGTAGATTAAAAAATGATGTAAATAAATTAAAATAATTCGTCTCGCGGTAAATCAACAATGTCATTACAATACCTAACCCGTTGAGATTAACTGGTTGGTCGTTTTCGTCAGTCAAGTAAAACCGATACACATTGCTTGAACTAGTAGATAGCCTTTTTCCGTATTCACTACCAGAGCCGTCGTAGATAACAGAGCCAAACGGGATTTCATTCGCTGTATATATCTCTTGGAGCACGTGATTATCGCCTTCGCCGACTAAGTCGGACTGTAAATATAATGTTTTTTCGCCAGTCAAGATTATGACGTTTGGAGACCTAATGGTATTATTAGCAAAGAAATATGTTGAGTCGCGGTCAAAACCCATTACTTCGTGAATACGAGTTTCGGTGTCAAATATAAACCGCGGTTGAATGCCTCCATTGTTCGCTACTGTAAATAATAGCTTGCCGTCTTCTGGGTCGGTGTTTGTGTTGTTGCTTGTAACTGCGTATGTGTAGTCATTGGGGCTGTCTGCCGTTAGCACCTCAGCCAGTTTATTTTTTAAGTTGTTCATCGTGTAGTTGCCCTCGGGTATCGTAATCAGAGCCTCAAATCCATCTTCACTCAGAGTAAAAGTGTTGTAAGGACTTGCCACAGAGTAATACGATTTAGGAACATAGATATGAAGTATTTTACAATGGGTAGGATTGTCTAGCGATTTCATATCAATGGAGTGAGTAAAATCACTGTCCGTGCCGTTTATCCTATTTTTGCTATTGACATAGTAAATATTGCGACTTCGCCCACCACGATATTCCATTGCGGAGACTTCGCCTCCGCACCTCCACGGGCTTTGTGAAACTTTTTCAAAAGTTTCTATATAATGAAAAAATATATTTTTGTTTTACATCTCTAAATAAAAGTGTCAAAGCCGTAGCCGTTCTGAGCTTTCAACTCTTCCGCTTCTTTTTCTTTTAAGTCTGTCCAACCGCTGGCAAATTTAAAGCGGTTTCCTTTCGCCCGCTCTAACAAAAACCTAATACTATGCCACCCATGGTTGTGCTCGTATCACTTTGGTGTTTAACCTGATTAACCTTCATAAGCAGGTATGTGTTCGGCTTACTCTTTTCAATAAGCTGTTTCATTTGGTGTAGAAATAGCTCAGTCGGCTTATACAGTGCGAGCGGGTCGTAGATTTCAATAGAGTCGTCTTTAGTTAGGTCAACCCAAACAGCAATCCAATGTGAGCCTGGTTGGCTAGACTTATCCAAGTTCATAATAAATCCATACTTCTTTCTTTTTTCTGGTTTCAGTTTGCTTATTTCATCGCTGGCTACCGTGCCGATATACCATTCGTGCTTTTTCATAATGTTGTCTATTTCGTCCGTCATTAAACCTCTGCCTGCCCCCGCTAAGTTCTCTGGTATTTTTTGTTGCTCTTCTGTTGGAGGTGGTTGCTCTTCTGTTGGTGTTGGTTGTTGCTCTTCTGTTGGAGGTGGTTGAACTTCTGGCTGTGAAACTTCCTCGGTTGGTTGAATACCGAGAGTATTTGAAACTTGATTTTTAATGTTTGGGTCGCTTCTCATTTCGGTTACTAAGTTATTTACATAATCCTTCTTCTTCATTTTTTCCTGTATTTACCCTTCTTCAAATATTTCTTAATTTTTGCTATCGTTAAAAGTTTGTGGATTAATTCCTCCATCGTTTTCGCCCCAGCACCAGCTTGGTTTATTCCCAAATAATCAGCGAGTTTCTTTCTCATTTCATTCTGGTCTATTCCTAAATCAATACCTTCATCTACTATAACTTGTGCCATACCAGCTGTCGTGTGTTTTCCTTTAACTTTTTTTGGTGGTGGTTTGCCCCGAGCTTTCATTTCTTTTTCCAAAGCAGGGCCCAAAGTTTTGGGTATATCCAATTTCGGATACTTGTAATCATTTCTTAAACCTGCGGATATGTATGATATTATATCTTTAATTTCAAAGTGTTTCGCTTTGGCCTCCGCTCGTTTTTTTTCTTGTTCTAATTCTTTTTTGTATTGTTCAGCCAGTTCTTTCTGCTCATCTGCTGATTGGGCATCGGCTATCGCTTTCTCTATTCCTGTGCCAAGTTTGATAAATTCTGTTTTGCTCAAACTTTTAATAAATTTAGTTGTAAAGCCAGCTTTCTTCATTAATTCAATGTATTTTTCTTTTAATTCCTTTTCAGCCTTTTTCTCTTCTTTTGTTTTCAATGGCATCTGCTTTTCTTCTGGTGCTTGGGGTGCTTGTGGTGGTGCTTGTGGTGCTTGTGGTGGCCCTAGTTGTGGTGCTTGTGGTGGCCCTAGTTGTGGTGCTTGTGGTGCTTGGGGTGGTGCTTGTGGTGGTGCTTGTATGTATTGAGGTTGGAACTGTGGTGGTGGTAATAGCATTAAATTATTTTTTCTATCTTGTTCAAATTTTACATCCTCTTTCAGTTTTTGCTCTCTGTTCGCCTCCCTTATTAATTCTTCTTGTCTTTCCTTCATTTCCGCATTCTCCTTCCTCTCCATTCTTTTCTTCTCATCTTCTGCCTGTTCTCTTAACTTCTTTTCCTTTTCTTCCTGCTCGTGTATTAGTTCATATTTTTCAGCAGGTTGTTTTGTATTTGGTTGCGGTTCTCGTGTTCAAGGCGATTGAATTCGGACTTGATTATTCGCTCTTTTGTCTTTCGTGTTTTCTTCGTTTTATTGTCCCCTTTCATATATTTCAGAAACAGTTTAACGATTTGAAGTGTTGAAAGGTCATTCGTTTTCTCGCCAAAGTTGAGATATGCTCGTTTGCCTTTTACTTTAATATATGGCCGACCATCTTTGGTTCTGTATATCCTTGGCGGTCGTTGTTTACGTTTCTTCCGCGGTTTTTTTACAACCATTGTAGGGACACCCTACGACCCGACTTTTTGGTGAAGCTTTTTTTAAAAAAAGGTTCGTATATGTTAGAGAAAAAATAATAACATAATTTACATTTGAATCCGCCTGTGGGGTTGTAGGGGTTTACCCCTACCGAAATTTGACCGCTCCTCCTCGTTGCTTGCCGTATCCTTGCTTCATTGCTGCCTTCGCTACACGGTCCGCATAAGGCACTCCTACATCGCTCAGAAAAGTAGCACCCCTTGAAATCAATTGGTTCTTCTTGATAAACCTATTAGCATCCACTATTGCTTGTCCGACTTTTTTCCAATTAACTTTTCCTCCTGTTTGTTTCTTTTTTCCCTTCTTCTTTCGTCCTCCTGCTTGTGGCATTGAAGGATTGTAGCTGATGTTGTAACCTGATGGACTACTGATAATCACTGGTGATGTTGGCATGTATATAATGTATAGAAAAAAATAAATAATAATAAAATTACTTTAAACGAATATTGAAGTTCTTTCGTAATTCATCAGACACCGCATCAACATACAAAAAGTTAAACCTCTCTTTTGTCGCCTCGTGATATTTTTGAATGAAGTATTCAAGGTCGTAGCCAAGGTCCAGATGTTTATACACGAGTTCTATTTTATCCTGAGACTGACCTGGAAAAATAAGAAGGTAGTCCAGCTGTTTAATAGCCTCAGGCTTCATGTCGTTAAGATACTGACTAGACATAATCACCTTTGACTTATAATGCCTATTTTTTTTCAACAGGTCGCTAACGGACTTATCCCTCAACCCGCTACCCAAATCATCTAACACGAACACAACTTCTGGTGTAATGTATTTGCTCATTCTCTCCGCTGGGGCTTGTCTCTGTTTCTTCTCTTCCTCTTTTCCGAAATATAAAAACTTCGGCTTCGGTTCTTCTTTCTCGTCCTTAACAATTTCGCCTTCTTCTTGCTCTTCGTCAGGTTTATTCAGCTTGTCTAACTCATAATCAATCACACTGTATCCGTCCGTTTTCAAATATGTGTATAAAGCCATCTGGTTTCCCTTCTTCTTGAAGTGCTTCACCATTTCTTTGTAAATATAGTCCTTATGTATTGTGCTGGCTATAATAACAATGCGGGTCTTTTTGTCGGTCGTTCGTTTCAGGATTTCAAACAGTGCGGTCGTCTTACCCGATTTTTTTCTGGCAAGCAAAAATATGTTAGAATAAGGCTCCTCAAATAACTTATATCCTTTTGCCAACTTGTCGCCATCTCCGTTTTGCTTGACTGGTCTAACTCGTATATCGTTAATTTTTTCCATCGCACCTCCAAATACTTTTATATATTCTAAAATATATTTTTTATTTTACCTGCGGGGTTTTTGCGAGCAAAAAGCTCAACTCGTTGAGCCTGTATAGGGGGAGCAGGCCCCTACGCAACGAATTCTAAACAAATAACAATTCTTCCAGCTAGCAGGTCAGTCTCAATACTGCCATTGTCTGTTTTAAGCACTCTAAAACTGTATTGCCCGTCGGTCCAATTAATAATACCTAAGTTGTAGCTGAGATTGGAAATGTTTGCGGTGTTGCTGTCGGCGAATGTTCCAATAATACCGATGCGATCCATATGAAGAATTTTTGTTTTCGTTTCAGTCATATCATTCATATAGTGGATATACTTAACATTCATTCTAGTTGGGGTAAAGTTCAATTTAATGGTTTTGTCAAATGTTTTGCTACCGCCCGCAAAATCATTACTCAGAAAAATAATCTTTTGGAATTTATAGTCTGCCATCGCGGAGACTTCGCCTCCGCACCTCCAATGGTTTTGATTGCAAAGCTACGTTTGCAAAATCGTATTAAACTTTTTCAAAAGTTTCCTATACTAATGCTCATAAACTTTTTATTAATTAATATTTCTGCTCGGACTGCCTGCGATTTCTATTCACGGGTCAGTGATAAAAAAATGAAAGTTGTGTGTGGTGTATTCAAAAAGGAATAGAAACAAAATTTAAATGTGTGTATAAACCTTTTAGTGATTGGTGTGTTAGTTTTGATGAAGCCATTCCGCTAATCTGCTCAAATGATGCTTCTTGGTATAAAACTCAACTATATGAATGCTCACTTCTTACTTGAAGATGGGCTAGGAAGGCAGATACCGATAAGTAAGGTCAAAATACCGACGTACGTGTTGGCTGTCTCGCACGGTAAGTTCTTTTCAGATAGCCTCACGATACAAAGGGTTATAATGGCAACGATGATACCCATTTGAAATAAGTATTTAATAAGTCGGCTGTCAGTTTTTCGCTTTGTCAAACAGCAATCCCAGCTGTCCTCGTATTCGTGGTCTAATTTTTTTTTTCCTGCTTAATTTGGACATCTAGCACACGGTTCTTCAACTCTGGTGTGAGGTCTTCCGTCTCTATGATTGGTGGTGGTGGGTGTAATCTAGGGGGCATTGTAATTACAATCTCAAAAAACTATATTGGGATTACGGAGGGAAAAAGACTGCTCGGATTTCTGCTAATTGGTTGGTTTGGTCTTGTAATATATTCATAAGATTTTTATTTTCTTTTTCTAAATTATCTACCTTTTCCATTAAATGTTGAAAAGCACTGACTAATATTGGTATAAAACTTGTATATGTTATGCCTTCAAGATTTCCTTTTCCATCATCTGCTTTTAGTCCGCTTTCGGATACAAATTCTGGAAATACTTTTTTAACTTCATCTGCTATAAATCCGTGGGTCTTTTTCTCTCTCTCTTTTCATCTGATTTCAAATAATATGAACAGCAGTTTATTTTCATAAGTTTATCGCAACAATCCACGCAGTCTAGTGTTTTAATATCTAATTTTAATCTCCTGTCTGAACCGACAGACCACGAAGTTGCTCCCGCAGCCAAAAACACATAACCTGTATTATTTTCACCATTTGACAATGAAGTTGACCAAGCGTGTAATAAGCCACCTGTATTCATTACTACCGCATAACCTGATGAGTCTCCTGCTTTCATAAATATTTGTGGGTTGGTGGTATTGCCTGGTCTTTTTCTTAATGTTAAAAATCCGCTGGATGCTGTTGTGATGCTTAAATCTCCCGATGTATTAATGTTCATCCCCTCAGTGAAAGATATATTGCTTCCTGCCGTTATTCCTGATTTATAATAGAAAATAAGGTTAGTGCTTTTTTGTATTACAAAGTTAGATGTCGCAGAAGATGATTTCCATACCCCTCCCGACACATAAGCATCAAAACCTAAATTAATATCATTATGAGCATAATTCCACATTTGAAAAACTGGATGGTTGTCTGCTGTTGTTATTGCCTGCATATGTGGCCCCGCGGGGTCGCTCGCAGTTCCATATAACTCTAATCCGCCTGTTGCTCCTGTTCCTTTTGTTGTATTGCCTATGATTATTGGTTTGCCTGATGCTGTTGTTATTTTGTCGCTCGCTGTTAATGTTGTTGTAGTCATACCAGCAGTTGCCGTTAATGTAGTTCCCGTTATTGTTCCACCATTTGTTATGTTGTTTGAATTCATATCCAAAGCACCATAAAAACGCATACCGCCAGCATTGTTAAAACGGACAATGTCAGACGAAGCACTTTTATTATCCAAAAGTTTTGAAATATAAAGTCCTGCTCCTTTTACATCAGATGCTACATTAGTGAATACATAACCTCTTTGGTTCGCGGTTCCACTTGTAGCAGTATTTAGAGTAAATAAGAAATATTGATAATCTCCTGATGTCTGTGAAAAGAATATGTCTCCTCCATTTTGGTTTAATATACGTGCCCCATTATATGTTATATTTCCGCCATTAGTGATATCCACATTATTAAAATCCGCAGTGTTTGTTAGAGTTAGATATTTTATCTCTGTTCTCGTTCCATTGAATGTTTTAATTCCCGTTATTGTTTGGTCTCCTGTTAGTTTTACATTTTGCCCGTCCAATGTGTCCGCATACCCTTTTGTCGCTCCGTCCGTCGCTAATGTCGGAGTTCCAAGGTTGGCTATTTTGCTACTATTACAATCTAGCCCCGAAGCATTTACCCAACCGACGATTGCCCCATCAATAATAAAACTTATTTTTTTGGCATTTATTTCAAAGTTATAATTTACACCAGTGCCCATATCAAGGCATCCGATAGTTCCTATATTGGCTGTGGAGTTAAAAACCACGAATGTTCCTTTTGTTGTCGCATTCGTTGAATTTCCAGTTATTTCAAGTGCACTGCTAAATGTCTTAATTCCTGCTATGGTTTGGCTTCCTGAGGTTTTAACTGCCGAACTATCAAGGACAGAAACATCCACACCATCAACGAGATTTACATTTGTTATGCTTTGGTTTCCCATATTTAGTCCTCCCGTCATACTGGCAGTGCCGTCTAATCTAAGAAAGGGTGATGCCACATTTCTCCATTGTCCAGTGCTATAAATGAGTAGTTGATTATCTGATGCTGTTGTTATAATCACATCGCTATGTGTATCAATACTTCCACTTGCCGACACTTTTGCCGTGTTCGTATCGTGCTCTGATAGCCAAGTTGTGATAGACCTGCCATTTAGTTGATTTACATTTCTTATGTTTTGGCTTTTCATATCAAGACCCGCACTCGCATTTATTATACTGCTAAATGTCTTAATACCCGCTATGGTTTGGTCTCCTGTTAGTTTGACGACTGAAGTGTCAAGAACAGAAACATCCACACCATCAACATTACCTACATTCGTAATCGCAAAACCGCCCATATTTAAACTACCCGTCATAGCCGTTGTACCGTCCTTTGCCAGTTTCGTATCAGTGTAAGCCTTCGTTGACGCATCGCCATCATAGAATGGCGCTGGAAGTCCGCTGATTGCTGTTGTGCTGTTAAAATTTAAAACATTGCTCGTCAATGTTATTCCACCCCCTGTTGTTGGAGCGAGTGTTATGGTTGAACCGACAATAGATAGTGGATATCCCGTTGCTCCACCTACCTCCGACGAATAAATAGAACCCATATTATTGTTGTAATTGAAGAATAACTTACCAGTGTTTAATGGATTTGAATCTTTTACACCCAAATAAGTAGTAAATATTTTGTTTCCTGCTATGGTTTGGTCTCCCGTTAGTTTAACGACTGCGGTGTCAAGAGCCGAAACATCAATACCATCAACATTACCGACATTTGTTATGTTAATCCTCCCATATTTAATCCGCCCGTCATATTCGCGGTTCCGTCCAATCTAAGAAAAGGTGAGTTTGTGTTTCTCCATTGCCCTGTGCTATAAATGAGCAGTTGGTTATCGGCGGGTGTGCCTGTAATTAAAACATCGCTGTGTGTATTAATTGAACCATCTGCGGACACTTTATCATTATTATCTTCGTGCTCAGATATCCAAGTATCAACATCTTTCGTATTTAATAAATTAACTCCTGTTATATTCAAATTACCGCCCATACTAATATTGCATGTTTCATCAACATTTATCGGAAATGTTTTATTTACCCAGTTTATTGAATTATATGTTAGATAACTATTCATCGCCACTGGTGCTGTAATGACTACATCTGAAAGTGTATCAATTGAACCGAGGGCGGTATTTTTCCATTTGCCTTCTACATCGTTGTAAGTTAAGTATTGTCCGCTCGCTTGTGCAAATATGTTTGTGTCTATCAAATTGTATAAACTGGTTTGGTGCGGATTAGAAGTATTAGAGCGGTGTTGAGTTGAAGCTTTAACCTCGTCGTTGTCCCTCACTCGTTGCTCTGTGTAGTATAGATTTTTTCCTTCTTTAATGTCTGTTGTTGATTTGGTAGCCAATCGTGTATCAAATCGTCCGTCAGTGTAATAAAGATTTACGGGGTCAGCATCTTTTGGTATTCTATCCGTATTTAAGCCAATAATATTAGTGTTCGTTAAGTCTAAGTTTTTAATGTCCAGTGAATCCACCGCAATTTCAGACAAGCCTAAGAGCGACTTATATTGGCTCATTGTATATTTGTTAAAAAATCGTTTATTAATAAAAACTAAATAATATTATTTTGTATAATAATATAAACAAGTCATAAAATGCCAAGAGGTAATAGAGAGGTCGCGATGAAGAATCTTGAAAAGGGTTGGGAGGCTAAGAAGCAACAGGCTAAGCAGAGAAAGATTGAGAGGGCCCGTGAGCTACTAGCGGAGGAAGAGGCTAAGAATGTAAAAGAAATGACAAATGATGAAAAGATGGACCACATTACTAAGAAGCAGTTGGTGAAGGATATGATTGATGGGCGGGACGGTGAGATAAGTGAGGAAAGCAGCGAAAGCGATGAAGAGGTTGAACACGACTTTGCTGACCTCATTGCGGATAAAATATCCAAGATGAAGATTAAGACTAAGCAAAAGAAACCCCAAAAGAAAGTGGTAAAAAAGAAAGTGGAAGAAGAAAGCGATGACAGCGAACGCGAGAGTGAGGAAGAAGAGCCCCAGCCTAAGAAAGGAGGGAAGAAGACTAGCCGTGTTAGTGTCAATGTTTATAATCAACAACCCGATAAACCAAAAAAAGAAAACAATGATACATCTAAGATATTCTTAAAGTTCTAGTAAGGGCAAGCCCTTACAATCCCAAGTTTTGTGAAACTTTTTCTAAAAGTTTCAATATATAACTTTATGCACGACTTATTATTTACTCTTTTATATATCGTGATAAACTACCTTACTTTTTTAGTCGCATACAGCTATCGCAGTAGGCGATACAGCAATGGATCATAAACACAGCAATCCGCAAAATACTGAAACGGAGGCGGAGTCTCCGCAAGATAATGAAGAACTTGAAAAACAGAAAATTGAAGAAGCTTCTGAAATACACCATCAATCTAAGAACCCTAAAAAATGGTATACTATACTAGCCCCTGAACCTGAACCATTAAGCCAAGTGTTTATTGACTTAATGGATATGTCTAAAATAGCTACTAAGAAAGGAAACAAAAACTACAACTTTGGATTAGTAATGATTGATGTTTATTCTCGTCGTGGTTGGATTGAACCGATCAAAAATAAATCAACTGGCGAAGTATTGGAAGGATTAAAAAAAAATGCCGAAACCTAAAAGGATTACGTCCGACAACGGGAGTGAATATAAAGGACAAGTCGCAGAATACTTTAAAGACAAAGGAATTCAACATACAACTAACGAAGTTGGCGATCACCGAACTATGGGTATAGCAGATAGATTTATTAGAACAATAAGAAATGATTTAAATTTTATGTGGGAAGTTAATGACGATTTTATTTGGGTTCCTTACATTAATGAAATTGTTGATAATTATAATAATACATATCATAATACAATAAAGGCTACACCTATGGAAGTTTATTATGGTAAAAAGAAAAACGATCAAGAAATATACAGGGCTGGTCTTATTAATAAATTTCCTAAGGGCTCAACCGTTAGAAAAGAACTAGAAAGAACGGTTTTTTCTAAGGGTGATGTTCAGTATTCAAAGAAAGTATATACAGTTAAAGGCCGGAAAGGTTTCAAGTTAATAATTGGAGACCACGAACTAGTCAGTCCTCAACAATTATTAAAGTCCAAAATGAACGAACAAGAACAGGAAGAAGTTAAACCTCAACTAGCTGATAAAGTTAAAGAAGTAACTAAACAAAAAAAGACCGGCCACTTATTAAAGTCATTTGACATAAAGCCGGAAAACATTCGTAGTAGTGCCCGGATTAAAAAGAAAAAAGAAATAATGGATTTGTAATTTACTACTACATTTATAGATGTATTGCCTACAGCAATAGCTGTAATATAACCGAAAGGTAAATGAATTTTCAAATTTAAATTTGATAGATTATTTTTTAATTTACAAACTTTGCTTTGATAATTTTCTTCAAAGCGACCTTATCTTTTCCGTGAACGTATGCGTCATAAAGAGTTGGGTGACAAACTTGCGACCCATCATCAAAAAAAGGAAACCCACATAGTTTGCCCAGAAATCAACGTTTTGGTAGAGGATTTAGAACCAACAACTTCAAGATTTGGAAGCTCTTTTCCATCCTGTTTTTTTGAGAAAAGAGTTAAATCATCATCCTTCATTTCCAAAAAAAATCCACCAGTTATTTTTTGGGGGGTATATTTGCCAGAACCTGAGCCCGAACCCCCTACATTCAAGGAAACTTCATCCATCTTTTGTCTCGCTTCCCCAACATCCTTTTCTTCAACCTAACAATACATAATCATAATTGACATATAAACAATAAAACAGAAAGTAATTACCGCAGGTGCTGGTGATGGTACTTGCGCAACAGGCTCCTACAATACATAAACAACAATAAAACAACAAAAAAGGAAAAAAGAGATTACATCTACCGATTGTGAAGCTACGCTTGCAAAAGCGTATGTAGTCGGTATTACCTTTGGAGGAGTTGCTGGTGCTTCTTCTTCCTTCTTCTTGGGAGGCATCACCTACATAAACACACAGAGGGACAATATGTGTTTATGTAGGGGTAGTTTAATGTCTTGCCCAGGACTTTATATAGTCAGCTATTTTTACCCCTCAACCCTATTTCTGTATTTATTATATTTATCCAAAACCATATCAAAGCTATCTCCATTACATATTAACTTCCTTGCATGCTCCTCCTCTCTCAAACTCAATGGTTGCTTCCTAGCTAGCAACCAACTATCCAACAACCTCTCCTCTTTCTTTCTTCTTTCTTCTTCTCTCTTTCTCTTTCTTTTCATTTTATCATTATTTTTCTTTTTTTGCTTCTCTTCTTCTATCTCTGCTAATCTTTCGTCTATCGCATCCTCTCTCTCTCTCTTCAAGCTCTTCTTTTTTCTTAGTTAGTTCTTTTATTTTTTCATTTATCAACTCTATTTGATTACTTACTCTCATTTTATCTCTAATTACTTTAGTTTCTGGCTTATCCATATAATATTCTATCCAGTCATTACTGTCTCGTCTTATACTCTCATTATCAGAATTATCAGAATAATTATCAAAGTTATCAAAGTTATTGGACATATATATCACTTTTATATATTTTGCAAGGGGTAAAATGGCCTTCTTTCCTCCTGACCAAAAAACGACTTTTTGGGCAGGGAGAAAATCTGTTGGTCTATTTTACAGTTTTCGTGCAAAACAATACCTGTCATCAATGTTTCGGTCACGGGCTCATTTTCCTTTTATTTATCCGTCGCCATTTTGTTTTCTATCTAACAGAAACTTCAACAAAAAAAGTAAAGAAAAATCGTAAAACCCGTTATATTTCTTTTTTCTCAAATTAGCTGTGACTGTGTTCAATGTTAAAAAAGGCTACGTGTATCATTTTATTAACCGTTTCCACTTTTTTACGACCGTTGCCATTTTGTCCCGTGCGGGCCGGCCGGTGTGTGTCTCTGTGTGGCGGGGGCGTGTATTGAAAAAGTGTGCCGAAGTGGCACTCTATACTACTAATATGGGATACCAACCGTCAAAATTTCGGTAAATATACGACGAGTACAACTGCAAAACAAAAAATAAGTTGGAAAACCTTACAATCGGTGAAAGCCTACATGGAGAAAAATAAACTGGTTGTAAAAGACCTCGAAATAAAAACCGATTATGGGTAGAATGCCCGGTTCTGCTTTGGAAAAGACTAACACATGAGGTAATCAATTCTCCGTGTCTCAAAGCAGTTAGTATGACCGAAGAACAAATTTTACGCAAGTATAGACAAGAATACAATAAACGAAAACTAAATCGCTTTGCTACATTGAATAGAAGGGGATGTGTCCATAAAGTTATGACCTCCCCCAAGGACAAAGACCCTGAAAACAAAACAAGACTTATTTGCATTCAGTCTCGGTCTCAAGGAAGGAAAATGCTCAAGTATGCAGCTAAAGCCTTGAATTTTCTCGTCCTACAAGTAACAAAATACGTTCCCAATTTCAATCTCAATAAGCTTTCGGATTTAAAAGGGAAAATCAAAAAAGCCCAAACATTGTTTCAAAAATTAGAGAATAAATTGGATGTAAATTTAGATATCCAAACACTCTCATTTGACGTGAAACAAATGTTTACGTGGTTAGATAAAAAAGAAATTGTGATGTCCCTTCACTGGCTTTTTATGATTCTTAGAGAATATGAGGCCACAGGAAAAAGAGGAAACCAAAAAGAAAAAGTGCAAGTCTCGAAAACACTAAGACTTGATATGAATGGACATATGAAATATGACGTAGGATGGCACCATAGTGCATCACGTGATGATTATGTAGTATTTACTTTCCAAGATCTATTAGACATAGTAGAAATGGATTTAGATAATACATTTTTCGTCATGGGCAATGCATGCTTTCAGCAAATCAAAGGTTGTCCTATTGGAGGCTACCTTTCTTCCCCTCTAGCCCAAATCAAATGCATTTTTGACGAGTTTCGTTTCTTAACTATACTACGTAGACAGAATTTGTCTGACTTTGTGTTTGGCATTCGACAAGTAGACGACTTACTTTTTCTTGTCGCTACTGTGCCTGATGACCAAAAACTTTTCGAACGTCTGGAACCTCACATTCAATCACTCAGACATTTAGAGTATAAGCAATCCCAACCTGTATATACAGGGGGTTTAGAGCTTGAAGAACAAAAAGTAGAGGAAGACGAACGATTTTGCAAATTGGTTTTTGCAGGCAGCGACTTGAGAATAGGAAAGAAGCCACACTTTGGCTTTCACTCTCGTCCCCATTTCAAAAATTGGCAAGCTTTGATTGAAAAAGATACAACACCATACCCACGTCTTCCCAAACGCTTCCGCCTCTGTCGTCATACACAGACAACAGAGTAAGAACGGCGACAATCAAGGGTATGCTTAGTATGTATCAATGTCAATCCACTAATAATGAGGTTTTAGAGCAAGCTGTATATCAACTTCTTTTTGAGTGCAGTTATCCGAAATCAATTTTCAAAAAATCGTTAAGGCAATTGTCATCAAGTTCTCCCCAAACCTGGGAAACAATTCAACAACGGTTTTGTCACAAGGACAACCGCATCTACACAAACTTTCGTGATATTCTTATCCAGTCTAACTTTAACTCAACACATAGCTTGCCACCAGTGAGTACCTTTAAAAGGCTACTATGGCAGTAATCCTGCCTTCCTTTTACTACAACCGGCTCACAGGTAGACAAGCTCAAACAATGTCAAGTTTTAGTTACTTTCGTTTTAATAATGACCTTCGTGAAGTTAGTATGACAGTTATAACAAGCTTTCCACATCTTCGTTGTAACTGGTCTTTCCACAACTAGAAAGGTCAAAAACAAGTACTACCGGTTCAGGTCAAATAATAATTTAAACTGATCCAACCGAGTCAATTTTCAAGTACTTCAAATAATAAGTGAGCAGTTAGACTACTAATTTTTCAATAAAAGGCAAGAGGTGACCAGCTGTCCAAGTTGACAGCCTGATCCTCTGACTTACTACTACTGTAAATTTAAAGGTAATGTCATCATAACTTTATAGTGATCAGATGATTATTATACTAGTAATTAAGGTGATCCGGCCACTAACTGAAGAACTTCCGTCCACCAGGTGACCCGCGGCCGGACGGTGGCGCCGCGTGAACTTGATCATCCGAGGCTCAGTTCAGCCTACGGTGCAGTGACATTGTAGTGTCGGAAGCCGGGCCTCGGAGTGCCGACGACGCGCGGCGGCGCCGGCTAGCTCAGCAGGCGGCCGGCGAGCGGGGCCGCGTCGGGACTCGGATCGGCCGGGGAACTTGTGACGATCGATATCCGCGTCACGGGATCGGCGGCCAGGGAACGATCGATGTCAAGGGACTCGGAGCGTAATGCCCGGGCTCGGATCGGCATCACGAGTCGGACCGCATGATGGATATGGCACGGGGTCACGTGTCCACTGAACACATATGCTCATCATTGCAAATGCTTATGGGGGGGACAAGGGAACTTTCCCCCAATGGCATTCCCGCACCGCCCGTGAACTGACTCTCAGCTCTCTGAGTGGTAAGTATTTTATGAAACTTGCCGGCTCGCGTAAACTTGGACGACTGGCGCCGGCCCGGCCTGCCAGTAACCAGCCTATGGTCGCCTCAAGTTTAATCACAACTTGCAACTTATATTCATAGTTTGAACATCTTCAAGTCAGTTCAAAGGCTCTAAAAAATATTCCGATGCTGGAACCTATTTAGTGAGTACTCGAAGTTTCTTGTGCAGAAGGATCTCAATGCCAGGCACTCCTTGCACTCAAGGTGCACAGAAAGACGAAAAAAAGGGAAAATATTAATAAATCTTCCTAATATTAATACTACAAAAACTTGAAAACTGACGACAGAAGAAAATGATATCAAGTCATATATTAATACAAAGGACGTTCAAAGGCCGACGTCACTCAACTTTGATCTAAATTTTTCTTTCGGCAATAGCATGGTTGTATAATAGCATGGTGACGGTTGTAAATATTCTGAAGCCATCGTTCTCGAAAGCTTAGTGATCACTTAGAGCTTTCAATTGATGTGCACAGCATAGTCATATCTCATATCTCCAATATCGACTGAAGGAAAAAAAAAAAAAAAAAAAAAAAAAGTTTAATATTAATATTAATATTTACATTAATCATTGTAATAAAGATTTCAAGTGACTGAAAAAAAAAAAAAAAAAAAAAAAAAGGCGTGAAGTTAGCAGGTTGTGAGAAGTTGAACGTCGCCGCTAAACAATTATGATGTCCAACTGGCTCAATGGTCAGACTTTCAAGTTATTTTTCTTCCGTCGAAAATGTGAGAGGTGAGAATGCTGATCATCTCCTTTCAAAGATGGCTCCAGCATTGTCACACCGTTACGCTCTATGGGGAACACTGTGATCAATATTGGCAAGAGCTTTGCTACTCAAGGTCGTCACCAATAAATAAAACGATAAAGCGAGCGGGGGCGTGCCAGGACAGGGACGAGGTCTTCACTGGGGAGATTCAAATGGAAACATTGGCCGATTACGATATAGTTTTTTCTGCCAGTAGGTATGCTACGATGACTCAAAAAGCAGGGTTTGAAAGCTCCAAGCAAGGGCTTTCAAATGACTGCTCAGAATTTTCGTACATTAAATACTAACTGAGAAATGTTTGTTCAAAGTTGGATCATTTTCCCAGTGGAATGCCCCCAACATTACTATCCTTGCTGCGGGACGCTCCATGTTGCCAAATGACTCCATGCGGAGAACCAGTATCTTGCAAGCAAGGCCTGAGGACTGATAAGAGGCCGAGCACGTCGTGTGATAGCGCGGATACGAGCATCCGTAATTAACGATAGGACGGGATGGCACCAATCTTGGCAGTCCAGCCACCAGCCGCGCCGGGGGCCGACGTGGCCATCACGCCGCTGGCAAGTGGCACCTATGTATATTAGGTATGTCATGTAGGTCCTGTAGATCAGGTATGTAAGGTTTTTTTTGCATGCTCTGTATGATATGAATCACCAGGGCCTTGAAATGGTTATGCATGTTATGTATGTTACGAACCAGTCCGTTGAAACGGTTATTGAGCAGGTGTATGTTATGTATGTTATTTATGTTACGTATACTATGTATAGCATGTATATTGTGAATGACACGTGTGTATGTTATGTAGTCTATGTATGTATAGCATGTATATTGCGAATGAAACGATGACTGAGCACGTGTGTATGTTATGTAGTCTATTCTATAGTTTATGTATGTTATGCATGTTATGACTCACCAGGCCTTTGAAACGGTCATTCAACAGGCCCATCTCCTCCAACAGATTGTTTTGCATTAGCCTAGATAGATAGATAGATAGATAGATAGATAGATAGATAG
>WBZZ01000306.1:52500-85000 GCA_019918135.1 Paulinella micropora
GATCTTGACAAAGAAGACTGCTGGCATGTGAACCCCCGACTGGAATGATATGCTTCAGGAAGGGATAAGCGCCCTATTAGCCCTCACAGCCCATCCACCAGCCATTCTGCTCATCCGCCTTTCTACCTTTCAGCCATTCTCTGTCAAGCTTTCAGCCATTCTGTGTCAGGCTCTCAGCCCTTCTCTTTCAAGGCTGTCAGTCATTCTCTTTCAGGTTGTCAGCCGTTCGGACTTTCAGTTAGAACGGGAGCGATTTGAAGGGCCAGTTTCTTGTTCAGCTTGTTTGTCAAATTTGCGCCCTGAGCGACCTTGGCGAAGAAGACTGCTGGCACGTGAACCACCTACTAGATTGTGCCTACCACAATCCATAGTGAAGCGGTAAAATTATTTCACTTTTGTTCTCGTTTCTCTCGAGCAATGTTCAAGACACGACAAGGCCGAGCACTTCATTTGAAAGCCCTTGTTCTGAGCTTTCGAGCGATGGCCCAAGAAATGTTAAAGCCCTTGTTCTGAGCTTCCGAGCGATGGTCCAATAAATGTTTTAGCTTTTCTAGAGACAGAGGAAGATCAACTCTGGAAAGTCTTCCGGACTGGACTCCAATGTCCGGCGCCAGCCATACAACAGGTAAGGAGAACCCCTCCAGCCTTAGAAATTCCTGGATAAATAGTTGGAGTCTCATACGACTTTCAGTTTCGCTGATCCTAACCAATTAGTCACAGCCTCGGACACGACTTGTAAGCTCATCTTAACGATCATCATACTGATAGAATGTATCTAACCATGCAGTATCGCCAGAAGTTCAGTTAAGGGCAGAATGTCAGGTTTGTTGGCTTGAGTTCATAGTTGTAGTTCCTTGAGCTGTCACCAGGGCGTGAAGGGTTGTCTCTGCGATGATTGCTCATCGTAGGCGGTCTGGTTGCACAGACGTGTCGAATCCCGAACCCTAATCAGGGCAAGGATGCAGATTTAACTTTAAGAAATAGTTATTTATTAACAGGGGTTTACCGGACCACGAGTGACCGTGCTCACCCCTTTGCATAAGGTTAGATTAGTACTAGGACTGGATAGTGGAAAGGGCAGGGGCTAGGTAGAGGGCAAGGTGTGTGGTCTGCAGTGCATATGAGCTGTGCTCAAGAAGAAGGTTTTTGAGGGAAATTGCTGTGGTGGAAAGTTGGTCTATATTGTGTGGTAGCGGATGTAACTGGGTTAGAGTGGAAGGAAAAATAGCACTGCCAGTGAGAAAAATTACGAGTTAATATAGGTGAAAAAGGAAATTGCTAGAGCAAAAAGGAATTTGTCACAGCAAACCCAAGTGTAAATAATTAATAAAGGTAAAAAATCCAGAAACAAGTTTGGTTAGTATATTTTTGCATCTTTAAGTAGATTTAACGGTTCCTCAAGGAGTTATAACTTGAAAGTTGAAGTTTGACCATCCAACGGACCCAAGCGGCCCTATACCAGGGAGCTAATTAGTCATCCTTTCCGGCTTCAAGCGGAGTCACTCAGTTTGGCTTCCCTTCCTGCCTAAGGCACCTAGCTCATGTGTTCGGTGGCACCCAACTGCCTGAAAATTGTCATCTCTCGGACCGTCTCCAAAACTGAACTCACAAGCTCCGCGGAAGGCTGTATCGGCAATCATCATTATTATATTATCTCGTTCGGCCGTGTAATGCCCCAACGATAGCTCGTAAAAAGTCGGTAATACAACCACAGTCCTCAAGAATGAGAATGATGTCTCGTTATATTAGCTCAGTGAAGCCAAAAAGGAAAACGGCAACAGACCAGGAATAAAATTGCATCAGGTCCAATCCGGACAAATAATACTGAAAAACAAGCTGGTGCACCTGTCACCAGGAAAAGGTACTTTTTACCGGCTATCCGGGGGTGATGCCTACAGTACCCCCTCCCGATTTTATGACGGAAATAGCATTTTCGTCATACACCTTCTGATTTCTTTCTGCAAATAGTATGCGCTATGGAGTCATGCCACACAGCGCATCGACCCACGGATAGACGCTAAAAGACGATAAATATATCCTCATACGGCACGTCAAAGCGGATTCTTTAGCATTTCTTGTAAATTTTGAACTCCTTCCCCTCAATTTTTTTTTCTGCAGTATGTCAAGAACAAACGTACTATTAATAAAAAATACAAGCAACGTGGTGCTGTATTCCCCCCTTGATCTCCTTCTTCTTCTTCTTCTTATTATTATTATTATTATTATTATTATTATTATTATTATTATTATTATTAGACACCGTGATAGCCCAGTGGTCAAGTTCTACCATCTGGGCCCTGTCGCCAGTTCGATTCCCGTCGGTGCCACCAGTATTTTCATTGAACATACCGATCAGTCTGGACCAGTATTTTCATTGAACATACCGATCCGTCTGGACCAGTATTTTCATTGAACATACCGGCCCGTCTGGAAGTGTTGGAACTGCCCTTGCGGGGGTGTCATTAGAGCTTATCGTCAATTCTTCGTACTCCCCTCACGGGTGAGACGATGGAGGCGCATGTGCAGAAATGCATCAGCCATTGACAGAGAAGCACTATTATTATTATTATTATTATTATTATTATTATTATTATTCACAGGGAGATCGTAAGTACATTGTCTTTTTTAATGACATACCCTTGTATAAGGCGGATATCCTAATATAGTATTAGGGGGCCAGTCCTAATAGCTATATCCGAAGTCGAGGTGTATGTACCCGACCCTGCGATATACCGACACAAGTAGAGATTGACCGTGCTCAGGTACGACAGTATATAATCTATCGTAAAAAATAATTTAATGAAAGTTTCAGAGAACATTTCATTTTCGAGAACATCATCCCAGGACTTGGAAAGGGTCATACCCGGGAACACCATCGCTCAATACACTAGCGATCCCCGTATACGGTGTAGTATCATCGTCGATCGACCTTTCGCACTCGTATGTTGCGATCGAATGCCAAGTTATATCACTGAGTCTTTTTAATATTCATATTGATAACTGATGATGCATGATCAAATCATGATACGCCGTGGGCAATCAATCAGTTTATTTGAGACGCATAAAGAAAAATAGTTTCTTTGTCACTGCCTTCGTCGTCTGGCGCGGATTTCTTTGCCTGGTGGAGGACCACCAACAAAAGTCAGATCGAACTTTGACTGTTCGAGAATGTCCCAGATCTTATTAGGGATTCCGCCCAACGATAATTCAAAAGGGACATCAAGCACTCCTCTTGGCAGTGTCTGAATGGTCCACGCAGTGTAATCCTTGTCTCTGGGAGTAATTGTATCATCCCATGTCTCGAGACTTTTTTGCGTCTTTATATACTGGCAGATAATGTCTTGCCTTTGGATCCTCCACCGGGTCCATACTTCTCCAGAACTGGAGTATCGGTTGTACTATCTTTGCGGCTGATGATATTTTGAGTGTCAGTGTGACACGCATCTGTCGTGGGACCGCCACGACCCGCATCAAGTATAAGTCTGAGAGAGTGTCATCAGCGACATGTTGTTCCGCTGGTCTCATCAGATAGAAAACATTTTTCACCCATGCGATGGTTGCTATCGCATCGCCTTCCTTCCATCGCTCATGGACAATCTCAACGTTGCCCGCGTTTGGGTCAGTGTCCGTTCCCTCCTCCTCCTGGTGGACGTCCTTTGATCTCATCGACCTCATCGCCTTCCTCGGTTGGTCGTTGATAAGATCATTCCGCGCTCTCCTTACTGCGCCTCTGTGATCTTCTCCTTCTTTCCGCTATGCTCTCGCGGAGACTTAGACTGAGTCCCCACCGCGTTTATGCGGTCAGTCTTCTCCTTGCTGTCCACCTCACTCTCCTCCTTCTCAGCTATCGGTGCCCGATAGGCATCGTCTTGGTCTATGCCAGCCTCCTTGTGGATGGGCGGCACCTCTTTGAAATCATCCTTCATCCGTTTTAACGCCTCCTCAACGGATTCATCTTCCAGTAAGAAGGGATCATACTTAATCAGCCTTCTTACATTCACAATTTGCACCTTCCCTCTACCCCTGATCTTGTAATTCAGAGGTCCCGTCTGTTCCATAATCTGATAAGGTCCTTTCCAGTGAGTGAACAGCTTAGAGCTGACTCCCTTCGGGACTTGAGGATGGTACAATAGTACAATATCCCCGACCTGGAACTTGATCTGATCCAAGTGCGCTTGTCGCACCCCTTCAGCATCAGTCTTTCGGCGCTCCGCCTCTCTATGCGCCCTGACTATTTGTTCCGCCTCCATCTTCACTCTAAGTCTCATCCCAAACAACTCATCCGCATCCGCCCAAGTGTCTTTTGGGTGAAGGAGCGAAGTCGGGATATCAGGCTCACGCCCATATACTAACTGATATGGCGAGATTGAGCTCTTCGAGCCTCCTAACGCCGTAGAGGGTAGACAGTTCATTGCAAACGCAAATGATGGTGCTGCCTCGACCCATGCTCTTTGATTCTCCTTCTTCGTGCAATACATCTTTAGCGAGGCTTTGAGGGGTCTGTGTACCCGCTCGATTTTCCCATTTGCTCGCGGGTTATAGGCAGTAACATATTGCCATTTCATCCCGTAAAATTTAGATAGTTTGTCGATGACCTCGCTATTAAAGTCCGAGCCTCGATCAGAACATATCTTTCTTGGTACTCCGATCTGTGAGATGATCCTATCGATCAGCGCCTCGGCCGTCGTCTTGCAGGTAACGTCTTTGACAGGGATGATCCACACATAGTTGGTGGCTCTGTCAATAGCCGTAAGGAGGTATTTGTAACAATCCTTCGATTCTGGGAAAGGTCCCACATGATCAATGTGTATAAACTCAAACATCGCCGCATGAAGAGGAAATTCGCCAATCAGGCCGAAATTTGCCTTCAGTGGTGTTTTGTTTATCTTGCACGGGATGCATGCATCCACCGCCTGATCTATCTCCTCCTTCATCTTCTTCCACCAGAATCGCCTCGCTACGAACATGTGAGTTCGTTGTCGACCCGGATGCGCCAAAAGTGGGCAATTGTGGGCTGCGACAAATATAAATCGTTTCAGACTCTCCGGTACCCAAAGGGTCCATTTGTCCGGCTGTGACGCATAGCGACCGTGAAGGCCCTTGTACCACAGTAGACCATCTCTCCATCCCATCTCCTTCATTTGATCTTTGATCGCTTTCGTCATCCGTAGCTCATCCGGGTTCTGATATAACTGTATCAGTTCTTTAAACTCCGGATCTTGAGCCTGTTGTTGCCTCCATGCGGTAGGCGAGGCTATATGGATAGTACCATCTTCTAGCCGTACCCCGATTCTTTCCGGGTCATCGTCTAGGTCACTTCTCCGCTCTTGAGGAGGCTCCGCATAAACTTCCTGCATCTCCTCTTCCTCTCTTATGTTCGCCTTCGCATTCTCATATACCTCATAGGACCACTCAGCGTCCTCCTGGGTATGTAGCTCACAACATATCCCGTGATCCGGGCCTTGTGGACTGTACCGTAGACCTGTGCGGTCATATCGGACTCCACTCGCCATCTCCATCGCCTCAATGTGGCTGACCTCATACACCTTGTCAGTGGACAAGTCTTCCATCTCCATCGTGGACACCAACGCCGATACTTCTGAGTTAAACTCTAGCCTAGAGAGGCTATCAGCGACCACATTTCGCTTTCCCGGTAGATGGACCATTGTGAAATCGAAACAAGACAAGAACGCTTGCCACCGCGCCAGCCGTCCCGTCTGTTCATGATTCATCAACCATAACAGGTTATGATGATCAGTTCTGACAGTAAATTGAAGTCCTCCCCACAAATACTCTCTGAGCCTCTTGAGGGCCCATACTACCGCCAACGCCTCTCTTTGCCTTGTGCAATAGTTTCTCTCCGCCGCACACAACTTCCTACTAATAAACATGATTGGGCGTAATTTCTTCTCCTCATCCTCTTGTTGTAATACAGCCCCAATCGCAAACTTAGATGCGTCTGTATCGACTACGAATTGTTTTGTAAAGTCGGGCATCGTTAACACCAGTCCTCCGTCTTTCGGGTCTTTGTAAATGAGATCTTTGAGCGCATGAAACGCTTGCAAAGCCTCTTCGCCCCACTTCTCAAAGTCTCCAAAATCTATCATTTTCTCCAACTTAGCCCGTGTTGCACCCCAATCGGGTATAAAGTGGCTATAGTATTGCGCCATCGCAAGGAATGAGTGCAATTCAGTGCGGTTCTTCGGTATCGGTCGATTCATAATCTCCTCCCTCTTCTCTTTGGATATCGAGACTCGATTATGGGAGATCTCATACCCTAAGTATGTCACACTCGTCTTGGCAAGTTGACACTTCTTTAGATTGCACTTCAGGCCAAAAGCTCCGATGCGCCTGAATATATCGGACAAATGATCGATATGCTCCTCCATTGTGTTAGAGTATACGATAATGTCATCGATATAGCAAAATGCATATTCTCCCTCCTTCTGTCCCCGCCTTCTCATAAAGCCACCGTCAGATAAATCATCGTACTGACTGCTTAACATCTTCTGCATCGCCTTCTGGAAAAGTCCTGGGGCTTGCTTGAGGCCCATCGGAAGCACTTTCCATTGATATATTTCCATACCCACCACAAACGCCGTCAGCCATCTGGACTTTTCCTCCAGTGGTATCTGCCAGAAGCCATTCTTAAGGTCAATGACCGAATAGAATTTTGCATTCCGCAGTACTCTCCTTCCTTCTTCTAATGTCGGGAGAGGATTTCTCTCTTCCTCCAGCACCTTGTTAACACGAGCATAGTTAACTGTCAGGCGCCATTCTCCTCCTGGCTTCGGCACTATTCTCGGTTGTGAGACTATTGGAGATGTTGATCTCTCAATAAAGTCCTCATTGAGCAGCTGTCTTGCTAGCTCCTCCGCTATCTTCGCCTCATGTATATTCAAATTCGCCCTTCGTGGTGCCGGTGACGGCTCCGCACCCGGTATTTTGTAAATAACCGCAGTGAAATCTTCAGGCTTGACACCACCTGCATGTGGAGGGTCAAAAATTTCCTTGTTCGCCTCTAATTTGGCTTTTAAAAGCTCCTTCTCCTTCTCCGTGCCTACTCCTTCTTCCAATATGTTCCGCGCCGCCTCTTGAAAATCTTCATCAGACATCTGCTTATGCTGCTTGAGGGGTTCTCTGTCCTCCTCCAAGCCTAAGTCCTCTTCCGAGACACCATCTAGGCACGTCTTTTCATACGTGACCGTGTCCGGCTCATCATCTTTACCGAGCTCCACCAGCATGTCAATGAGTCTCGCGTATTGCAAAGGAGCTTTACGGGTGTAAAAACCATCAAAGCATGTGAATGCTTGCGGTATCAATTTCAACTTGTCGAGGTCTCTGAGCTTCCGCTTGTATGCACTGCTCTGCTCACGAGTTCCCATACGACAAGCCACCACTAGCTGTTGCTTGCGAGAGGGTACCGGTATAGGATGATCAATAAGCCGGTCCCTTATTTCCTGCGCCCATATCGCCTTCTCATTATACGGCAGGATAATAGTATACGGCTTATTATTTTCGAATAAAGTCCGTACGCATTTCTTCACTTCAGACAGTGAACGCGGCCACGTGGGCTCGTCACCCCAGAAATCAGTAATAAAACTTTTAATAGTTTCTGGTGGAGTATCCGGGATTCGCCCCCGTTCTCCTTGGTACAAACGCCTCCCTATTTTCTTCTCCTACTTTCGCATGGAAACAGTATCCGTTAGTAATATGGACATCTGTTCCTACTCCTTCCGCGAATCTCGCCAACGACGGGCTTCTTTTGCGACACATATAATCTCCTCCTTTCGCTTCTCGATTAAGTCATCAATAGACTTTTTGTCCCAATGGCATGTCGGAACTGTGACAGTGCACATTTGGGATTCCCAATTGTCGGTCCAGGACAGTTCATCCGGTCTTACGACATGGGGGCGAACGTACACCTCAAGTGCCTCATGTGCGATGGCAATCTTTTTGTGATCCGTCGCTAGACTCAGCTCATAAGCCTCATAAGAGTCAGTAGCGTTGAAGGGATCAATATCGTTCTCTTCTCCTCTTTTTACTCCATATATCACTCGCCGTGCGGCGCAATCAATCACAGCCCCCATCGTAGCCAATTGATCATACGATAGTAATATTGACCCGTGGTAACCGGGGACGACATAGAGGTCCATACGGTATACTCGTGCGGATTTCAATTTAAAGGTCAGTGTGATGATTCGCGTGATATCCGTCCGGCTGCTCACTCCTTTGAGAGTGCCCATTTACTTTATTTCATATTTCCGTCCACCCAGTCCCGGTATCGATTAAAAAACTTCCGGCCGACAATATTAATATTCGCCATCGTATCATTACCAACTTTTAATATTGTCTTCAATGTTTCACAATAAAGTTCCGTATAACACAGAGCATCGGGCCTGTGTATATTGGCTGCGAGAACAAGAACTTTACGTTCCAAATTTTGGAGTCTTGTCTCTAAGTTTTTCAACTCCTCCTTCTTCTCCTCCTGCTTCACCTCATTAACATTTTTATTATTCTGCGGTACTGGTGCGTTTACTATTTGAGCGACATTGTCTTGTGGTACTTGAGTACACACATTGTCTTTTTGCTCGCCACCCGCCGCGACCGTAGACATTGAGTCTGTTCGTGGTTGTTTGCTTGGCCGAGGCGATACGTCTGCCATTGGCCTCCTCGCCTCCATCGCAAGTCTCGCCTTCCTATTTGCATCAGTTATCATTGGTAACCGTGCTGTATGAACGGGTATGAGACTACCTTGGGGCTGCAGTCTCTGTGTACCCACATCTTTGTTTTCACATAGAGGAAGAGTTGGCCCAGTCTGCACAACAGCATTAGAAAGCACTGTGACTTTAGGGTTAAACTTCACAGTCTTCTCCTTCCTCTCTTCTTCCCCCTCCAGTCATTCCACCACCTCGAAACGATTACCTTGAGTAGTGTCCGGGTAGGATGACGTATCGGTCTCCGAGGCAGTGTTGTAGGCCTGAGCTCGACCGAAATTCGGGTTGGAGCTTGCCCACGAGCCTCCTCCTCCTCTGGGTGGGGGGGCTGGAGCTCGAACAGCTCTCCCTCCATAAGGGGTATATCCCCGACCTCCTCTTCCTCTCTGAGGGGTTCCCTGCCACCTCGAGGCTCCTCTCCATGTTCCTCCTCCTCGTCCTCCTCCTGCTCCTCCTCCTCGTCCTCCTGCTCCTGCTCCTCCTTCTCGTCCTCTTTGAGAGGCCTTTAAGTTCTTTTGTCTCTCCCTTTCCTCCTTCTTCTCCTTCATCCTCTTCATGTAGGTAATGATCGCCTCTCGTAACTCCTCATCATCACACATATTGGCATACCAACCTTCGTTCGCAGCGGCAATCTGAAGCATGTTGAAAAGGCCCGGTTCCTTGCCTTCGGTCCTGCTCAGAAAATTTGCCCTTGCTGTTGGGTTCTGCCTATCATGATTGAAAGAGCAGTCTCTAACAAGGGCCTCGTATTCCTGCGTTTCGTCGCAAGGAAAAGCCTTCATGCAGGCATTGATCTCTTTGAGCTTGCTCAAAAGCGAAGCATCAGAGTCTTTGTCTGAGCTCGTCTTGGCATATAGCATGAGACTTGCCACTCCTCCTTTCTTCCCCTTGAAGGCATTTATGATGTTCTGTCTGTCCTTCTTCTCCGTGTTTGTGACCACCACCGTAGTTGAGCCCGAGGGTGCAGGGGCTGGTGGGGCAGGAGCTGGTGGGGTCAAATATGTCGGAGGGTGTGCCTTTGCACCACTCACTTTTGCTTTCATTCTCTCCAGTCTCATCGTCTTCTCGAACTCCTCATTCTCTTTCGCCTTCTTCTTCTCAGATATCACCAGCTTTTGAGCATGAGTGATAAAGGCCACCAATTCAGAAGCAGATCTGAGAAAATTATATTTCTCCACATATTGGTCAACACCTGCTTTGTTGGCGACCGGTGGTGCGTTACTAAGTGATTTAAGGACAAAGTGATCCTTGGTAGGAATCCATCTCTTCCATGCCTCCTTGTGCAGTAACGCACCCATCAACAGTCTGATCTTGGTCAGAACTCTGTCGGTCTTCTCTAACTCATCAATCACAGGATGAGTTTCTCCTGCTGCCTTCATGCTTTTTTCCATCTCTGCCTTCCCCTCCTCCAAGGCCTTTATTTCCATTGTAAAAAAATGAAATATGCCACTCGAGTTTTTCGAACCCAGATTGGTCTTCATTTTTGTTACATCGACTGCCTCCTGACCAGTCGCGAGGAATCTGGCCGTTGCTCTTGGGTTTGTGTACTGGAGGTAACCCTCACATCGTGGGCCGTATGTACGTTCCCAAATCAGGGTTTGAGTGTACACCCCAAAGATAGCATCGAGTAATTCAAGGTGGGTGTGTGTGTCCCCAAACTTGATATGCTGTATCTTCTTTCTCTCTTCTGGATCAGAGACCAGTTTGCCGAGGAGCTGTGCTGTGTTTGATAATAGGATATAGACATCCTTTTTAGCACGACCTTTCTCTCTTCTTTGATCCTGAGGGATCCACACATAGGTGTCCTTCTCTACCCCCATCTTGTTATCAAACTCTTCTTTAGTGAGGTCATAGTGGTCTTGCACCCACTGTTGTTCCTCCACTGTGATCTCCTCTCCATCACTATGAATCAAGTCGATCATTTTTCGTCCTCCTCCTCCCGTGTAGGCAGGTGGTAAGGGATTACCATATGCTCCTCCTCCTCCCGTCTCTTTTTGTTCAAATCCTCCTTCATCTTCGTCTCCTCCATATCTTCCTTCATCATCCCAGCCCTCTTCTACTCCTCCTCCTACTCCTTCATCTCCTCCTCCTCCTTCATTCAATCCTCCTCCTCCTCCTCCTTCATTCAATCCTCTTCCTCCTCCTCCTCCTGCTTCTTCTTCTTCTCTTCTTTGATCTGCCTCCGAGAATTCACTCACTTCGGCGGTCTCTGTCGACATGATGTCGTAGTAGTGATATCAACAGAAGGACAGTGTCAGCTCCTATGTTTGGTTTTTGTTCGTTTGTGTTCTGTTCCTCCTTCAGTCGATTGACTAGTGAAGAGAGAAACTAATAGAGAGGGTAGAATAAGATTCCCTGTCCTCTATGAAACACTGTTTGTATGTTTGTTTTTGTTTGAGAAAAATAGTCTTTGAGACTTTCTCCGATTTCTTGTTCTCCTTACTCAGATTACTTTCTCCTCCTTCTTTTCTATATTGTATCTAGTATGAGGCACTTGGACCTACACACAGATAGTAATAGAGAAGCTAGAAAAGCTCTCCTCGAGAAGTCGACAGTCGGTCGGATAGGTTCTCAGACCTTCCTTTAGAAAACGATCAGAGATTTGCAAAAATACTCTGACGTATGTGTGAGATAATGCAGATAAATGCACAAACTAGAAGGGTAAAGTGTTGTGCTCCTGTCCCTATGCTTGTTTGTGTTTTGTGTGTGTTCCTTCACTCTTCTGTCCACCTCCTTCTTCTTGGTCTCTGCGTGAGAACAGCAAGAACGACAGAGAGTTTGTATCTGATGTCTCCTTGTGAGCACACAGATACTGATTGGGCTAGAGGGTACGAGACACCTGCTTGAGACCAATCAAATTATTTGTTTTGTGAAAGAGTTATGAGGGAGCTGTGTTGGAGTATTTGTTTTCGTCTGACGTCCCCGTGTGAGACAGGTCAGTGAAAATTCACTCTGTTGCCTGTGTGGCAAAGCAGAAAGAAATCACCCTAGTGATGTGGACTCCTAATGTAATGCCCCCAACGATAGCTCGTAAAAAGTCGGTAATACAACCAAACACAGTCCTCAAGAATGAAAATGATGTCTCGTTATGTTAGCTCAGTGAAGCCAAAAGGAAAACGGCAACAGACCAGGAATAAAATGGCATCAGGTCCAATCCGGACAAATAATACTGAAAAACAAGCTGGTGCACCTGTCACCAGGAAAAGGTACTTTTTACCGGCTATCCGGGGGTGATGCCTACAGCCGGGCTGTAACAGGACATCGGTTTCAACTGTCCACTCCTTACGCAGTGCTCAGCGAAGTGTTTAATTAATATTCCCTTGTGTGATGCCGGGTCGGTCCTCGGATTCGCCCCCTCTCACCTTGGGGTTATGCGCAGGTGTGGAGCCCACACGTGCAGGCAGGTGAGGGCTGACAACCCTTACCTGCGTCCGAATATTTCAAAACACCCCCCCCCCCCCCCCCCACACACACACCCCCCCCTCCCCCCGCAAGTTGAATGAAAGTTATGTATAATATAATACCACTTTGAGTAATTCACATTAAATTTCAAGTTGATAGCGATATAATGATGTTGAAGTATGTAGTACACCGTGGGTGCTATATATTAATATAACGGTCCTTTAATCTGTTAGACCTATTAATATAATTAACAGGATAGTCAGTATGGGCCGGCATGTGTAATGTGTGTCGTTAGGGCCATTACGTATGTCCGGCCTAGTATATAATCGGGCCGTCCCTTGGCGCCCTTTTCTCAATAAAGTATCTATTGTAGGACACAGCAAGTATATGGCAGATTATTAAGTTAGTCTCACAGGTTATAGAGCCTTGTAGCGTGAACGTTAGGTCTAGTAGACTTTATTCACTTATTACGTACTATCGGGGCGTGCGGAAGGCTGCCACCGAAAATACAAACTGGTGTACGTGCGGAAGGCTGTCACCAAATATTTAAATCTGGTGTGTGTGCGGAAAGCTACCACCAGTCTGGTGTGTGTGCGGAAGGCTACCACCATTGTTGTGCGGAAGGCTGCCACTTAATCGCTAGTATAACTAATCATTTCCTAACTCTATCTCGCTTCTCTACCCACAGAGAAAGCAACATTGGTAGTCGAGCCTCCCTCCTACCTTCCGCCCTTGGTGCGCCCGAACAATATGGCGTATCAAGGTTCTGACTTAGTAAAAATGAGGCTAGACCCTCCAAAGTTCAATCATGGAAAAGAATGGGAGCTGTTTGAGTACACCTTTACATCAGTTATAGGTGTCACACACCCAGAAATCCTTTCCATAATTCCGGGCTTTGAGACTCATCCCTTAGCCAAACCTATGCAACTACCTGTACGACCTGATTCCCCTTCAGACGCACCCTTCAAGTCACCTGCAAAGGAAGAGGAAGAAGAAGAGGACGAAGAAGAGACAGTAGTAGTAAAGGTAGAGGAGAAGACAAGGGAAAAAAAGAAGAGGGTCAAGAAACTGCAAGTGCAAAAACTGTCTCTGCCCCCGCCACTGCTATACCTACGGACCAAAAATCTAAAATACCAGTGCTGACGAGGGGGAGTAAGCCGTCACCGCTATTTGCATTACAATTGGGAGCCAGATATTACACGAAAGAGAAAGAAGCTAATAATACAGATTGCTCTATGCCTTTCTACTTTAATCATGTGCTCACGATAGGAAGGTGATGACTATAATGAGGCAGGGGGATACGGACGGTGTAAAGTGTTTCCTCGCCCTCAAAAAACATTACGGAGGTCTTGACCTCATAAGGTTGGAAGAGGACCAGGAAAAACTATACCACTCGTACCCTAAGAAGGTTAGTGAGGTGAGTAGCTGGCTAGCTGACTATCTCACGACTATCAAAACACAAGAAAAGACGATGGGAGTGATACCAGAGATGATGAAGACAGGCATGATCATGAAGAAATTAAAACACCTACCTGTCTACCAAGCCTACTATCGTAACACTTGGTGTCCTCTCTTACCTACTCAAAGACCTAGTAAGCTGCCTGAATTCATCAAGGTAGTAGAGCAGTTAGCTCAGAGCAACGTATCAGAAACTAGAATGCGTAAACTCTATGGATCTGGTAGCTCTAAGAGCGACCCTATCACTATCAACACAGTAGCAGGAATAGCTCAGGGCAACAAGAAAAGCAAGTCATCACAGGCTTATGGTGAGGGGGAGGACAGTATTTGTTGGAACTGTCTGTCCCCTGACCATAAGATTGCTTTCTGTCTAGTCAGGTGTCAACTCAAGGACTGTCCCAAGGACGGACATGGTCCCTTGAAATGCCCCATAAGAAGGAGAACTAGGGTCTCTGAGAAGTTGCGTGGGAAGGAGAAGAGAGAGGACAGTCAGAGTGAGAAGACTGACAGACACAAGAAGAAAGAAGAAGAAGGAGCAAAGAAGAAGAAGAAGGAAGGCAGCAGGGGAGAGGGACGAAAGCTGAAAGCAGCAGACTTCATTGAAAAGAAGAAAATCATAAGCTTAAACGCTGAATCATCTGACTCCTCTAACTCACCCTCTCACTCCGAAAGTGAAGAAGAAGATGAACCCCAACTAACCAATCTCCTTCTGAGTCCGAAGAAGCATCAGAAGTAGATGGTGAGTTGGGGATTTCACCACATGGCAATCACGATGATGGGGAGAGTGAGAGAAGATGATAGTGGTGTGTGTGCCGAGCAAGACAACCCCCCCACCCTCAAACAACACCCCCATGCCACTTTTATCTCACGCATCTGAGCCACCTGGCGCAAGAAGTAGAGGAGGGGGAGGTGTTGAGGGTGGTGTGCGTAGAGGAGAGGAAAGGACATGCATCATCTACACAAAACGACTCCATACACACTCGCCCCACTATTCCACCCCTTCACGAAAATAAGTTTTTGACCACCCTTGATATGGCTGGTGACCCAACTCCCCTAAACCAAATCATACCTTTGGAAGGGAATTGGGCCCTCAGACGTACAAGGGTAGGATACGTAAAATTGCTCGTGAAAAAATACAACCCAGTCACGTTACGAGGAGTAGGCCCACCCCTCAACCTCCACGGTAGACCAGTGCGTACAGTTGACTGTCATGTCACAAGTAGTAAGCAGTGTGAGGCGACAGTGCCAGATACAGGAGTTAGGTGTTCGTGTAGACTGGGAGCGGCGAGGAAGGGGGTGCAGGGTGGGAAGTGTGCTGCTAGGCTGATAGATCATGACTTTTGCTCGCTTCATGTTGATCAAGAAAGGAAGAGAGGGGAAATATTGAGCAAGTACAGGGAAAACTGAACCTAGGGTTGCTTGCCCCCCATGATGCTATGTATTACGAACCCGCCACTTTGTTTACACACATCACGTTGTGGAAAGAAAACATCAACCCTGCTCAATCCAACAACGCAACTACATCTCTTTGCACACCCACTACTACTACTACTACTACTACTACTACTACTACTACTACTTCTACTACTACTACTACTACTACTACTACTACTACTACTACTACTACTACTACTACTACTACCACTACCACTACTATATCCATAAAGGGAGTGGGAGAAATAGGGGAAGGAGTAGGGGGAGTAGGAGCAGGGGGAGTAGGAGTGAAAGTAGGAGAAGTAGGAGTAGGGGGAGTAGGAGTAGGAGCAGGGGGAGCAGTGAGGGTAGACCGTCTGTACCTACTTTGTCTGCACCAACTTTGACCCACATTTTGTCTTCTCAACCTACCACTGCACTATCTGATACATCCTCATCACCTTTATTTGGACCCCCTGAGGTCATGGAAGAAGGAGAGCCAGGTAGAGCTGAGGATAGTAACGTTTGGGTGAGGAATGGGAAGCGGGTGTTGAAAGGTGGAGGACTACCCCCCCCCCCCCCCCATCGAAGAAATACAACGCTTGGTTACTGCTCTCAATCAGGGACTTAAGAGTAGAACAGTGACAGACGGGTTGATTACGAGCCAAGAGGGGGAATATGATAAATTCTATACATAATTATATTACGCTATGCACGATTGCGTCCTTACCCTTGCTACCAAACACAACAACCCGTTTGCACGAGGCATCGTTTCTTCTTTCCCTTACATCGTAAAGGAGGTAGAGGATCTCGAGGATGTGTTGGATGGAGTGACACCTCCAGAAGAAGACGAACCACAAAGCCCATCAGACACAGACACCACCACTTCGTTCCCCGAACAAGACAAACCACACTCTGAATGCTCTATCATGTTGATGGACAATAACTCTGACCACAGAACTGACAGCAGCAATGTAGTGTGGGTAGACGATAGTGGTGCAAGCGAAACACAGTCCCCAGATAGGTCTACGTTTGTTAGCCTTAAGAGAGCTCCACAGAAATTCCGCATAGCAAAAGGAAGCATTACAACCGATTACAAAGGGAAAGTTTTAATGAATCTGTCGGGAGCTCATGGGGAAGAAGTCAATGTCCTTGATGCCCACACTACCTACAACCCGCACCTAAAGTACGTGTTAGTGGCTACGTTATACTTCGGCATGGGTTCGTAAGGGTTTTGCCGTCATACAGCAAAACAATCAAGTGATGTTGCTCAGGAAGCCTACTCTTATTACGGAAGACCAAATCGTGGCTAGAGGGAGAGCACTCCCAAACCACTTGACGGTGTTTGATGCCCCGGGCACCCCACCTCTCAATCCTAACGAGTGGTATGACCCCACAGGTACCTCTACTACTATGCCCTCCATCACAAGTGAGACCCCCGAGCCCGACGATGATGACAGTGTCACGTCGGACCCGGGGGGACAAGCTTGACAACCCACCTCTCATCTTTCTCAGAAAACCAACCCACCTACATACCATGACGTATACTGTTTATTGTCACCGTGTATTTGTGGTTGGCGATGTGACGTACCTAATACATACGTACCCTACTCTACTGAGATAGATCATGAGAAAGATGAGAGGGCTGAGAGTAAGAGAGATAAAGCGCTAGGTAGTAAAGCTTTATATCCTGTTGTTCGTCCTCACTGTCATGAAAACATACATGTCACTGTGTTCCATCGTATGTGTAAGCTCAGAGGGGTAAAAGCCATGGAGCGAATGGCTAACTATATGGGACTAAAGATAGTGGGGAGAGAGTGGAGGGAACGAGTAATGAGATGCGAGTGGTGCTTAAAGAATAAGATAAAGAGAGTGCCCCATTTCAAAGACAACCACCATGCGGTAGAACGCCACCCTGGGGTTCACATAAGAATGGATACTCAGGGTTGGTGGAATACCTTATCGTGGGACGGGAAAAAGTATAAATTCACCGTCAAATGTCTTGCATCTGGGTTTGAGTTAGACTATTATCTGAGACATAAGAATGTGTTTTTCGCGTGCTTCCTTAAAGCCGTTGCCTTCTTCAAACGGCATACGGGAAGAAAAGTGAAATTCTTGACTTGTAACCAGGAATATGGTAAGTACAAGGAGTTTCAGACTTGGATTGATGTAAATCAACCAGTCCTCCTTGAGGCTCCGACGGGGGAGAAACAGGCGGTTGCTAAAATAGAACGAGCCCACCAGACGTGCGGCGGACCCGCAAGGGCAGTTCTCAGCGATGCCGATCTTCCTGAGTCCATGTGGACTGAGACGGAGAAAGCTTCCACTTATTTTGGCAACTTCTTATCTCTTGCCCACGGCCATTTTAAGGGGAAATCTCCTTATGAAATTGTTCATAAGAGAAAACCCCTTTTGCGTCATTTGCGCCCCATTGGATGTTTGGCGTACATGAAAGTAGACGCAAAGAGGGGGAAAGGTGAGAGGGGGAGGAAAGTTTTATTTCTCGGGTATGAAAGAAACAACGGGTATTATCGCGTATACGATCCGGTCGCGAGGAGAATATTCGGTAATGTCCGTGATGTTATCTTTGACGTTTGGAGACTGGGGAAGAGGGGGGCATCTAAATCTCGAGAGAGATGATGTTGAGGGTGAGATGTTCTCTGTTAATTGGCAACAGCCCCCCCCCCCCTCCCCTATCGCAACAAATGACCCCATAAGATCAAGGAATCGTTTCAGGGGAGGACCCGGGAGGAGAGATTCCGGCAGGGGAAGGAAGTCCCCGGTAGGAAATCCCCCTCCCGCTCCGACCCTCACTCTGGAATCCCCCCTGAGGAGTCACCCCACACTCTGCAAACTGACGAGGATAGCGAGGCAGAAGAGGGACCGGTGTTCGTGAGCACAAGCCCGCCCCCCTTAGAGCCTCCGAGTCCCAAGGTCGCTCAGCCGAGTGACGAGCAGGGGGAGATAAAGAAAGCAAGAAGGGGGCGTACGCCCAAAGCAAGACAGATGTTATCCGGAACGTATGTGGAAATCCCGGCAAGGGTTTTTTGGGTCAGTGGGCTAGATTAATTTACGGAACTAAATGGGAGACGGCGATACGACGGGGGACAGCAACAGCCCCGTCTGCTCCCGTTACCAGTAAATCTAAACGCTTTCCCGCGCATAGTGTCTTGTTTGACGACGGCATCACTGATAAGATATTAGACACTGAAATCGTCAAATATGCCAAAGCCCCGCAACAGTCAGAATCTATACCCGAATCGCGTGAGCAAAAAGCCACAAGTGCACCACCACCCTTGTCGACCAACCAAAACTCTGATTCGGACCTCAATACTAACGATCCCGGCATTGAGGTCACCTCAGAATTTGCGTCTGTCGAGGGGGAGAGGGAGAGGGTAGAAGTGCAGAGAGCGGCACATAAACCGGGATGGAGATCACACGAACAGGCGGAAATTTCGAGTGAAAACATTATCACGGGAAAGAGGGCGAGGGCTCATGTCGCGGTATGTGCCCGGGAGGAAAATCGGGCGGAGTATTGTCTCGTGAGTAATTCCCGGAATTCCCAGTAGTACAAAAAACAAAAGACAGTAAGCAAGCTAGACAGAAGGAATTCGAACAGCTCAAAGAACTAAAAGCGTTTGTTTGGCGAAAAGTGAGTGAAGCGAAAATGTCGGGCACACCAATCATTCCTATAAAATGGATAGATACGGTAAAACAACAAGGTACTGCGGATGAATTCCACAAAGCCCGGATAACCCTACGAGGGGACCTCCTGAAAGCTTACGCTCAGTACAATCCCAGGAAGACTTACTCTCTCACAGCCCAGCACAGGAACATTTTGCTCATGGTAGCCTATGCAGCCTTTTTCGGAATAGAGTTATGGCTGATTGATTTCACGACCGCTTATTTGCACGCGAATCTCCCATATGACATGCATGTCAAACCGCCGGCAGGATTTCAGACTGCGGACTATGTCTGGCTTCTGAAGAAGGCCCTATACGGTCATTCGGAGGCAGGCCGTCTTTGGTACGACGTACTGTCCGGGGAGCTCATTACTGAACACAAATTCAAGCCACTCACGCTAAACAGGGCCTCTTTCGTAAAGCATGGGAGTAGCCCCCAAACTACCCAACTGGTGTCCTTTCACGTCGATGATGGCTGTCACGCTGCGTCACAAGAAAGGCACATCAAGATGGTGAAGTTGTTCGAAAAGAGAGGCTTCCGGTGCAAGGACCTAGGCAAAGCTACCGCATTCAAAAACATTCAGATCATCCAAACTGAAAAGGGGATTACTCTGCAGCAGCGTAAATATGAGCTGTTGATCTTGGAGGAGTTGGGTTATATGAAGGAGATACCGGCCAAAACGCCATTCACTTCTGATAACCCCGCTCCCCTAAAGAAGGACCATCGCCTATTACGCTATGATCTTAGATGCCTGATAGGGATGCTTATCTTTTTGGCCACACCCGGCCACTCCTCATATGCCCTTTAAGTATAGCAGCTAAGTCCCAAGTCCCTAACCCGGGAATGTCTTATGCTATGGTGCACAGAATGTTCTTGTGGCTTCTGACCCCGCGAGCGCTATTTTTCAGAAGAGGAGATCGAAATTTACGAAAGTTGCTAGAAACTATTTTCTCGGTTCCTAAAACTCCGGAATCTTGGAAACCTAATCTGGAATCTTGCGCAGCAACCAACGCGATCGATGATATCATTTGAAAACCCGCAATGCCCGGAATGGATATGTTCAGCGTGCCAGTCCTCGCCAATGTAGACAGAATTATTGCGGAACAACCGATAGTTGGATTTGTAGATTCGGATTTTGCGGGGGATAAAAACTTACGTAAATCAAGACCCGGATATGTTTACTTATTCAACAGAACACCAATTTCGTGGTTTTCTAAACACAATCCGTGATAGCCCAATCTACATTAGAGTCCGAGACTGTTTCAGCAAATGAGGCGGTTAGAGAACTTCTTGCATTACAACAAACTTTACGGGATATCGGAATAAATCTTGAAGGCCCTACTCCTCTCTTCGAGGATAACGAAGGAACAATATTATTGTCGGAGAGAGGACGAGGGGAAGCTAGGACCAAGCACATAGAGTTCCGATACCACCTTCTAGCGCAACTCGTGAGAGAAGGAAAGGTCAAACTATTCCGGGTCCCTACGGAGGAAAATATCGCAGATGTATTCACCAAAATTCATTTTACGGTAGACAATTCAATTATATGCATACCCCGGGAATATAAACGAAGTTCGAGATGATAAACCTTACTAATACGGGAATTGATCGGGTTTTATCCTGAATTTAGCGCAATTTTCCCTGCTAAGCACAACGGAGATTTTTCCAGCCAGGTCTTCGTTTACAATAATTTTCTCGCATATTACACATAAGTTGTACAGGTGAGCGAATAGACGAGTGCCGACGGGGCCCAGTGGCGAGTGACTGGTGCCGGAGTTCATTGCTCATTTCAGACATTAGTATTTGAGGTTGTCAAACCGTGACGACTTCACCCGGTTTCCCAACCTGAAATACTACTGAAGATCTCATCCCGTTGAGACATTAGTATTTCAGGTTGTCAAACCGTGATGACTTCGCCCGGTTTCCCAGCCTGAAATACTAGGAAGATCTCGTCCCTTTCGCTCGTTCCGTTCCAACTTCTATCTGCTTCGCGTCAACTTCTATCTCTTTACACTTATATACATAAAAATCTATAAGAAGCCGACATGGAGTCCGGCTGGTCGGTGAACGTGCCACACGGGAGTGTGGAACAACATGGAAGTATGTCAGACCAGCCGGATGTACCAGACAGGCCGATAATTACAGATATCGTGTCTTTGTCCATATATATATTATATTGTTTTATGTTCTTTTTATACCCCTCTACGGGAAGCGCTGTCAAATTTATAAATTCATACTACAGGATAGATAAGGACCATATAGTTCAAGTTGATCATACCTTTTGATAGAGTGATCAGTACTTGTCAGATGGATACATTATCATATGTCTTATTTTTATTTGTTATGGTTTCTTACGCGATCATATATATATATATATATATATATATATCAATATTATATGAGTATTATGACCATACCGTACTTGCGTTACATACATAATGTTACTCAACATAGGATGAGGGTAAGAGTGAGTAATATTATTATGTTTTAAGTCTGTGTTTTTTATAATTTTCACAGAATAGATGTATTGGGACCTACAGTTAATTTAATAATTTACTTCAAGTTTGATCCAGGGGGAGTGTTAGATATATTAATATAATTAACACGATAGTCAGTATGGGCCGGCATATGTAGTAGTAATGTGTGTCGTTAGAGCCATTACGTATGTCCGGCCTAGTATATAATCTGGCCGTCCCTTGGCGCCCTTTTCTCAATAAAGTATTTACTGTAGGACACAGCAAGTATACGGCAGATTATTAAGTCTCACATAATCTTTCAAAGTAATCTATCACTCAAACGCAGAGTTTAGTGAAGCTACCCCGCTAAGGGTAAAGAATAACCGAAGAAAAGACTTTTAATGACTTTGGGTCACACAAATTTATGATGTTATGACCTTTACAGAATGGTAATACTCATTTGATTCTAGGCATTCCAGACTATGATTCGCGAATACTCTAGAAAGTGTCCTTGTCAGTAATAAAGGTATTAATAACTGTCCGGCCTATGAACCTGCCTATGACTAAGACTATCCAAATTACCGGTAAATTGTCTAGGTGGAGTAACGGGTATTAGTAGTACATTACAACGCTCCCCCTTAGTCGCAAGTCATAGGCTATATTAGTGTGTAAATATTAAAAAAAATAGTGTTGAGGATCAGTTATGGGTTACCCGAAGGTTAAATATCAACTCCCATTTACATCACATCCTCTATGTATGTATATATGTGGTCATGCAGTAACATGTATGAAGTATGTATGTGTTCAAAAATTTGCAAGCGCTTCCCGTAGAGGGTAGCAAAAAAAAAAAAAAAAAATTAGATTTCCTATTCTAGGACAGAAAGAATGATAGAAAGAATTTAAATTGCTAAGTTAGCCAGGGAAAGCCTCGCGGCTGCCGGCCTCGCGTGGCAGTCGGCTACCCAGCCTCGGCTCGACGGCTCTTGACCCCTGCGCAAAACAAAGCTGCTGCAACAAGCAACAAACTGCACAAAACACTCAAAGCAAATATAGGTGAGTGGACACGCAAATCCCGAAATTACTTGAGCTTTACCGTAAATTTGTTAAGTAAATACTCGAATTGTTCTTTCGGTAAATATTTTGTTATTACATCACCTATCTGCTTCTTCGTACCTACTTTTACAAACTTAATCTCACCGTCTCTCTGTAGGTGGTGCATAAAGTGTAATTCTAAAGGTAAGTGTTTAGTTCTATTACCTGACATACCCCTCTCTGCCGCTAAGACTGTTTGAGAGTTATCCTCGAATAATTCTATCGGGCTCTTTTGGGCTATGTTTAGTTCTTGTGTAATGTGTTTTAGTGCAAGTCCCTCTCTAATGCACTCAGTTGCTGCAAATATTTCAGCATCATTGGAACTCAGGGCGATGCGACTCTGTCGCTTTGATAACCATGCAACTGGATCGCTGCCACATAGGATCACGAATCCAGTGCGGAACTTCCCTGTTTTCTTACAAACTTTGTGAGCCGCGTCGGGCCACATGGAAAGTTTTGGATAGGTTTGCCCTTCTTGCTCTGACTTAGGCTCATGGTAAGCTAAACCTCGATAAGAGTTAACTAAATAACGAAAGATTCTGCCTAACATCGCATAAGTTATTCCCTTATCGATAGTTTGCATGACACTTGCCGAATTTAGTGCTTGTTCTATATCGGGTCTTGTCATCTTTGCGAGAAATAGCAAACGACCAACTAGACTAGGAATTGAAAATTTTCGCAAGCTAGTTGATTCCGACATCGGTTCCGTGAAATGTTCTTGCGCTGGAGTACTAACGGGTTTAGCAGAATCGTAGCCTACCTCTTTTAGTATCTGCTGCTGATATTTTCGCTGATGCAAAATTATTTTCCCGTTCGATTGCTCTATCTCTATTCCTTTGAATTCACGGGTAATACCGAGTCTTTTGAGCGGGA
The DNA here is from genome assembly GCA_019918135.1 of Paulinella micropora. Lineage (NCBI taxonomy): Eukaryota > Cercozoa > Imbricatea > Euglyphida > Paulinellidae > Paulinella > Paulinella micropora. The sequence goes on from WBZZ01000306.1 coordinate 75,596, forward strand.
AATGTTTTTCTAATGCGGACGCAAAACGCTCATATGCTTGTTTGTTTGGTGCGGTGAACAACAAGTCATCAACATGAAATATCCCTACTATCGCCTCTCTCAAAGCTTTATCATTTTCTACAAACATACATAAGTCTGAATCTAGCAACCTAAAACCTAGCTCCTCTAACTTGGGTGCTAATATCTCATACCATCTTCTTCCTGCCTGTGGTGCACCATATAAAGCACCATCTATACGCCATATCATCCCCTCATGCCCTTCTCTGTCTACACTGGCGCATATGCATAAACAGGGTCATTCATACGAGCATTTAGGTATGCATTTTTAAAATCTATGCCGTATAGTTTGTGTTTGTGCCAGGCAGCTAGTTTGGCGAGAAATAAAAGTGAATGGTGCGCGGCGCAAGGAACAAAGAGCTGATCTGGGTTATAGCTAACACCGGGTTCTAACATATCTCCCCGTAAAGCTAAACGAGACTTTATGAACTTTTTCCCGTTCTCATCTAACTTTACTTTGTGAACCCATGTCAATCTAACTATCTTACTAACTCCTGCCTTGCTTGCCTCCTTATGGGGTACCCATGTGTACGTGTTAAAGGATTGAAGAGCTTTTAGCTCTGTTTTCATACCCTCTAAAACATCTTTAGCTGTCAAACCTTCCTCTATGACATCTTTGGGTACTCTGATATCTACATACAAATAAAAATCACGAATCTCATCTGCCACCATACGGTCATCGCATAAAAACATATTAGCGGGACTTTGTAACGGGTATTCGGGATCTTTCACGGAGTATTTGAGGATTTCCGAATTCAACATCCGTTCTTCTTCGTCCTCAAACTTAACTATGTGGGTGGGCTGAGGTCTGTCTCTTACTACGAGTCTATCTCTGGGGTCACTCACTCTGCTGACTACCCCTACTCGTACTATGCTCTCCCATCCCTCACCGTACTTTTTCTTCGCCCATCCATCTCCCCATGCACGCGCGGGCACTCTTACTACCTTACCTATTAGCTCTTGAGCCTCGCTCTTTTCTCTCTTGGGCTCATTGCTAGGGGTAAATCTCTCTACTGCCTTGCGCTGCCTTTTACCGGGGATTATGTTACTCTCCGTTACTCTCTGACTCTGCTCCCACGTTAATCCCTTAGATGGTGGTGATTTTTCTTCGTATGCTCTTCTTTCATGTATTTTTAGTGGATCTGTTGGATCTTGTTCATTCGTATGCTCTTGTGGCTTGATCTTGTGCTCTGGGGGTAATTGTTGTGGATAATGTGGCTCTGGACTTGTGTGTAGGCGTGTATGTTTGTGATCCAATGTATTCTTCTCCACATGCTCATTTTCATGCTCATTCTCATTCGCATCGATATCAACATTCTCTGTCTCCCCCTCAACTTCATCAAAGTGTGTTGTTGGGTGGTCGTTGTTGACGTTGTGCGGTGACTTAGGTGATTGAGGTGGTGATTGGGGTGGTGATTGGGTTGGTGACGCTTGTGGAGATGTGTGTGGTTGCTCGCTCTCATTCTCATTCTCCCCCTCAGAGTCATCATTATCCCACGACACTAGTTTAGGAGGATGAGCTTGTTTACCGATTTTGTGAATATTAAATCTCACATCTCTCACTCCGGAAATTATCTTCTTACCATCCCATACGCGGTATAGTTCCCGAAATAGATCATATCCTACTAGCATCACCTTTTTCCCTCTGTACTCTCCCTTCCGCACTTTAGTCTTAGGTATATGTAACACACCCATACATCCTATTGGTTTTAAATGAAAGAATGTTGGTTTTCTACCTAACAGCTGCTCATAAGGCGAAATTCCTTTGCGTTCCCCGTGAATTGCTGGTAGTATGTTGTGAATGGTTGTTGCTGCGTGTTTTAATTCTGCCCAGAATTGCGGCGGTAATTTAGCGTGATATCTCATTGCTCGTGCAGGCCCCGCCGTAATATCATTCACTTTTTCCGCAATAGGATTCCCGTCTTTATCGTTTGTCGCGGAGGTTTTCCAAATAAAGCGAATATTTTTCCACCACTTAATGACTTCCTCCGGAATATGGAATTCTTGATCTGCGCGAATTTCCTTTACTTTGTTTCCTGTCTGTCTCTCATAAAAGGCTACAGCTTGTTTTAAGCAATCTACAAACTCATTCTTATGGGCTAAATAAAAGTCAAGAATGAACAGTGAGTAGTCGTCGGTGACCGAAAATTTATACCGTTTACCACCTATTGATCTAGTTGCCCACGGTCCTGATGTGTCTATGTGTAGAGTTATACCTGGCTTTTGGGCTCTTTCTATTGTATTAACTGCAAAACGTGGCAAACGTTTAGACTTTCCTATCATGCAAGATTCGCAAAATCTCACATCGCTCTCGTCACCAACTAACTTAATATTCAAAATTTTTGCCAATAGGCGCATCTTTGTTAACCCATAATGCCCACAGGCATAGTGAAAAAGCTTGATTCCTATCTTTCTAGGTTTGTCTCACTTTCTGGGGTAAGCTTCATATAATACTATATCTACGTGTAATTCTTTCTCTCTCTTATTTACTTCATGCTTACTTGTCTTGTTTTTGTTCTCATTTGTGGGGCTTCCCCCCCTTGTTGCGAAAGGATCATATCTTTCGTTGACTTTCAATGGTTCATCATATTCTTCATCCCATCTATATATCATACTCTTAGTTAATCTTCCCCTTACTAATATGTCACTCTCGTTAATGTGGATGGGGTGTTTGAGTATTACTAAATGTCCGTTTTGGTGGATGACTGATCTGTTGTGTCTGTGGTCCATCTGTCCTGTAGAGACTATGCTAACTGGTAAGGTAGTGTCGAGTAACATCTTCTTTTCTACTGCTCTAGGCCTTCCTTTCCCATCTATCACAGTCAGCCTAGCTCTTCCTGACTTACTCAACTCCCTTTCTCCATTACCTGTCAGTAGTTCTACCGGGTCTATCTCATCGACATCCGTCAATCTGTCTTCTCTGCATGATATGTCTGTGCTTGCTCCACTATCCTGTACTGTCATGTCTCTCTTTTTCATCACTCTTTTTCTCACATGTATCAGTACATGCTCTGTCTCTCCTTCTGTCTCTGTCTCTGTTTCTAGTTCACCCTCAGAGACTCCTCTACCCTCACCTTGTCCCTCTTCTGTGAGTTGTGGAGGTGTAGTGATGGGACTCTGTCTGACTGCTCTCTCCAAGTACATTCCTTCTATTGCTCTTACTATGTCAGTCAAAAAGTCATCTCTCTCTAGCTCGCCACTCACGACACGCATCACTTCTCCATTCATTCCCCTCACGCACTCATTCATCAACGTTTTAGCTATTTCATTTATATCTTTGAAGGTTATGACGGGAGGGTTGATGGTTGCGTGTTTGTTGTCTGTGTTGGTGGGAGTGCTGTAATTGGTCTAGAACTAGAGATTTGGAGTTGTCGTGAGGTGGGACCTATTTGGTTGCCAAACTTGTTGACAGAAGTGGGCCCAAGTCGTTGCTCTCCCTCACCCACTCCACTCTCTTCTCTCCCTTCTCTGCTCTGGCCGGTCCGCTGACTAGAAAATGGATTATGTTTGCGTGGTTGTTGCGGAATATTTTGCGAGACTTGTGGACTTGTGGAAATTTTGGTGTCAAGTAAAGTTTCAAATTCCCCGAAAACGAGTCTTTGCGTAATTTTATGAGACTTTTCCAATGCCGCAGCTTTAAGACCTCGTTCGTCTGGGTAGTAAGGAGATTTGGGGGGACGCAACACGGGACTTACCGACAAATCCAACTCCGGATAATCTGGGTCTTGTGTGGCGTGATATCCGCAGTACCTCGCATAAGATAATCGTTTCGCGTGATTTGCGTATATTCCTTTTCCTTTTGATTTTTCAACGGAAACATTACACGGTTTTTTGCGTCTGTTTATTCCGGCACATTTTGTGTCAGGCGTGACTCCGTAAGAACTCTCAAGCCTCAAAGGAGTTTCGTTAGGGTTAGGGGTGACTGGGGAACATCGTGGGGTGGCGGATACTAACCGCTCTTCCTTGCCTTCTCCCCGTAGTGAGGAGGGACCTCGTAGGGTGGCCGATACTAACCGCACTTCCCGTCCTTCTCCACTCTCACTATGTCTATTCCCTACCCTAGGTGTAGTCTTTGTATCGTTCAAAAGGGCTTGGGGACTTGTAGATTTGTGATGAGGTGAGCTTGGTTGCTCGTCATCTCTTTCTCTTTCTTCCTCATCATCATCGCTCTTATCATAAGTGTTCCCCATATGGATTAAAGCAACGTTTGTATCAGAGTCACTTTGTTCGTCATCGTTTTTGTCGTTGCCGGTTGTTATCAAAGTGAGTGCTTTCTTTTTCTTATGAAAGGGTTTCTTTTGTTTTTGTAATTGTTCTTTTGTTCGTTCTTTTCTTGTTCCGTGCCTTTGTCTTCCGTTTGATTCCGTTTTAATTTTCCTTCTTTGCGGAACTTTTCCGAAATCACCGGACAATATCTCATGGTATGGCCTTTGGCATCACATCCGAAACACGTGACTTTGAGCGTCCAGTTTGGAGCTGTCTTTGGTCCCGGTTTATTGTCTCCCCTTTTCCCTTTATTATCCATCAGGAGATTGGTCTCTTGCCGCTGCTTGCCATCTCGAGATTTCTTGTTGTTGTCTTTGCGAATTTGAGTTTTTCTCTCACGGAAATTGTTACGTCTTTCTTTTTCTTCCCACATTAACCATCTTTCCTTAGATGCTTCGCATAGTTCCGAGAAATTTGGTCTTAGTCTGGCCGGGAGATCATAGTGGTCCACCTGAAATTTATCCCCGAAAGCTGGATGGTAGCGCAATTTCTTAAATAGCTTTCTCTTTGCTTCCTCATCGGAAAATGGCGCCCCACGTAAACTTTCAAGCTGGATTTTCTTTGCGAGAAATTCATTTAGCCAGTCTACATACCTCTGACCTGCCCTTGGTCTCGTTCTCTCAAACTCTTCCTCTAACATGTACCTACCTGCTCCGGAAATGCCTCCCCATTGATCTCTTACTACTATCAACTCTTCAATGGGTCCTTTCGTCTTCTGTGTTCGCAGGAAATTAGATACATTGTCTTTGGAAAAAGCCACAGACAGACATAACTGCAAAGTTTTCATCCTTTCATAATATTTCTTCTCTTTGCGGATAGCTGTCTTTCTTCTTGTGTGTTGTTTCATACTTTGTCTTTTCTTTTTCCTTGCTTCTTTCTCTTTCCACTCTCTCTTTTGTTCTGCTGTCATTTTATCCCAACCTTCTGGCTGTTTGATATCTTCTTTCTTTGTCTGGGGTCTCTGTCTTCCTCTCTGAGAGGTGTCTGACTCTTCATCTTCCTCACTATCACTTATGGGCGTGTCGGGCTCTTCTAAGTCTTCTGCCGTCTTAGCCCTTGCTTCGTCGTAAGGAAAATCCCTTTTGGCTTTAGCTGGGTCGGCTAATGCCACAGATACCATCTCTGCCACGTGGACAGATATCCCCTGCATGTGCTTCTGAAACTTGCTTGACCAAGGCCAAAAGCTTTGGTCGTTGCCCTCGAATATGGGCACTTGACTCAATACGTGCTTTGGCACGCTTGCCTCCTTGACAAGGCTCATAACCAAAGTAATCTATCACTCAAACGCAGAGTTTAGGGAAGCTACCCCGCTAAGGGTAAAGAATAACCGAAGAAAAGACTTTTAATGACTTTGGGTCACACAAATTTATGATGTTATGACCTTTACAGAATGGTAATACTCATTTGATTCTAGGCATTCCAGACTATGATTCGCGAATACTCTAGAAAGTGTCCTTGTCAGTAATAAAGGTATTAATAACTGTCCTGCCTATGAACCTGCCTATGACTAAGACTATTCAAATTACCGGTAAATTGTCTAGGTGGAGTAACGGGTATTAGTAGTACATTATACAACGTCTTTTATGTATTTCGATTAAGCATTCAACTGGTTAATAAGTAATATACTACAGGGCTTCGAGTGCAACTGAGTGGCGAGCAAGGACACCGTCTCAACTTGAGGTCCCGTAAACCACTGTCGTTCCAATCATTTAATGTCACTAGTACAGTAATGTATTAAAATTTATGAAAGTTAAACTGATTCAACTTGAAGCTAACCTTCACTTCTGATTGTTAATATTAATACATATGCGAAGTATGAGCCTCCGAAGGTATTTATAAGCTAACCTCCACTTCTGATTGTTAATACATATGCGAAGTATGAGCCTCCGAAGGTAAAGAAAAAGCCTGGTGACTCTACAGAGTCAAAACGAAGGGTTACGGTACTGTCCGGTACAATGAAGGCAAAACAGTAGAGGCTGCGTAAAAGATAAGTGTATGAAACTTTAATCATACTTTGAAATTATTGATTAACTATGTATTAACACTCCTGAAATAGCTATCTAGATACAGTATTATGGGTAGGTAGCTCGTGTGACAAACACAATGGCAGTATAGATGTGCCTCGGTAAGCTCACTCACTCACTCAGCCTTACCTATGTTGATTAGGCTGGGCTTGCACTGTCTTTTCCTTGCCTATCCTAACCCTTTATTTTCTGTTGCTTTTTCGATTAAGCTTAATGAATGCAGGATAACCCCAATATATGAACTAATAACATCACTAAAAGTAATTTGATACATATACAACCACTTCGTGACTAACAGTGTCATTCAAATTACTACTACTACTACTACTACTACTACTACTACTACTACTACTACTACTACTACTACTACTACTACCCAAGATATGCAACAGGCACAGCGATCCTTTGAACTCATTTTTTCTCACTCGATATTTGAGATAGTACTACGAGAAGTTAGTAGTTCTTAAGCACAATGAGCAACGACTTCAAGCGCTTCGATCTCAGCTATTTCTCATGTTTGTTGTTTGTGTAGTGGCTCGTTTAAAAGCTCTGAACAAGAGCTTTCTAATGAGCCATAATACACGTGATGGATACAAATATTGGCTGAGATCGAAGCGCTTGAAGTCATTGTTCATTGTACTCAAGAGTTAGAAACTTCTCAGGACACAAGCTCTCCAACGGTGTGCTCTGCATGTTCATAACCTCAAAATATTGATTGAGAACCATGAGTTTAAAAGTTGGGCTGTTGGGCCACGTTAATGTCCTAATAATATAGATATAGATATAGATATAGATATAGATATAGATACAGATATAGATAAGGACCGAGAAAGCTGAGCTCAAAGTCGGGGTGAACTGATGATGATGATGATGATGATGATGATGATGATGATGCATCTCGTTGACGATACAAACTACGTTAGGTGAGACAATGGGGATTGGTTGAGATCAATAAAAAAAGAGATAGATGACAGATAGAGTGATAGGGAGACATTCTTACCCTGTTGACAAGTCCCAAAATGTATGCATGCGTGCATCTATGCGCCATGCATACATACGTAAATTACGTATACTGAAGGGAACAGGGAGGGGGGGGAATCGCGGAAAATGTAAGGTGTTGAGTTGTTGTAATATGTGTTGGTATATATATATATGTGTATGTATGTATGTATGTGTGTATGCATGTGTTTGTAGCGAACTATCTACCTATTTACCTTATCTATCTATCTATCTATCTATCTATCTATCTATCTATCTATCTATCTATCTATCTATCTATCTATCCATCCATCCATCCATCCATCCATCCATCCATCCATCCATCTCTCTCTCTCTCTCTCTCTCTCTCTCTCTCTCTCTCTCTCTCTCTCTCTCTCTCTCTCTCTCTCTCTTCTCTCTCTCTCTCTCTCTCTCTCTCTCTCTCTCTCTCTCTCTCTCTATCTATCTATCTATCTATCTATCTATCTATCTATCTACACACACAAACTTTTGGCCAATTGTTGTCATTGTTATTGTTGTTGTTGCTGTTGTTGATGTTTTTATTGTTGTATGTCTTTTCATGGCTGTATTGCTCTTGTCGATGTTTTTTTGGTGGTTGATTTGGTTCGGATGGTTTGGGGGGGGGGGGGGGGGAAGGAGGTGGTGGTGGTGTGGTGCTTGGGGGGAAAGGCAGGGAGGGGATTTTGCCCAGCTTGCTGCCTCAAGCTTGTACGGTCAACAAAAGAATTTCGGCCACGACCCTGGTTTTTCACCGCAGTGGTCTAATAAGTTTTTGTTGGCCGAAAGTTAAGGCGGGGTGAAACTTTCACCTGTCCTTAAGATATCGAGCATTTCCCTTAAGATATCGATCATTTCCCTTAAGATATCGAACATTTCCCTTAATTAGCTATGTCCCGATCAGGCCGACATTCGCCTCGAGCGATTTGCTAAGAGATAGATAGATAGATAGATAGATAGATAGATATCTATGTCCCGATCAGGCCGACATTCGCCTCGAGCGATTTGCTAAGAGATAGATAGATAGATAGATAGATAGATAGATATCTATGTCATGATCAGGCCGACATTCGCCTCGAGATTTGTCCCGATCAGGCCGACATTCGCCTCGAGCGATTTGCTTAGAGATAGATAGATAGATAGATATCTATGTCCCGATCAGGCCGACATTCGCCTCGAGCGATTTGCTAAGAAGTAGATAGATAGATAGATAGATAGATAGACAGATAGATAGATAGATAGATAGATAGATAGATATATATAGATAGATAGATAGATAGATAGATAGATAGATAGGTATTTATGTCTTAGTAAATGTCTTGTTTTGCTGACATGAGAGGTTCCTAGTCCTTAAGCATAAGCAAAATTGACTTCAAAGCGCTTTGTTATCAGAAGTGTTCACCACCCAGAATTCCGGGTTTTCTGGTGCCACTTTCTGGGTTTGCTGTCTGAAAAGCCTGGCCTTTGGTGGCACTTTTGCACCCGAAACCCAGAATTCTGGGGTGGTGTATTTGAAACACCAGGCTGGGTTGAGATGGAAGCGCTTCTAGTCATCCCTCCTTGTACTCCAAGAAGTATATTATGCGGCTAGCCACAAATTTGACGTGTTTTGGCCCGGCTCGCCCGCAAAACACGTCAAATTCGGCGCGCCGCATATGTAGTTTTATCGGTAACCTGACCACATTTTGTGGAGGTGACCGATAAAAGTATAACTCACGGCATAAATATTGGCAACAACAATCGCCCACCTTTGAGCTCCTTTTCTCTCTCTCTCTCTCTCTCTCTCTCTCTCTCTCTCTCTCTCTCTCTCTCTCTCCATCGGTGATTTGAGCTATACTACGAACATTCTGAGAGAACGCCGTCGAAACGCCCTTTTTCTTCGAGCTTTCAAGCGGTTCCCCCCCCCCCCCCCCCTTTTCAGACTTGTCGCAGCCCTACCAGAGTCCGTTCTACACCACCCAGATTTTCCGGGTTTCTGGTGTGCCACTTTCTGGGGGCTTTTGCGGCCGGGCCCCTGAAAGGCCTGCTCTGCCGCAAAACACGCCAAATTTGTGGCAATTAT
>WBZZ01000306.1:115000-125000 GCA_019918135.1 Paulinella micropora
CGCATATGCTGGTTGATAGCCCAGGACCCAGCAGACACCAGATTGTTATGGGTGGGGTTTCGAGGCAGCTCTAGCAACCGCGCTTGGTGTATGCACTTGCACATTCGGTGACGTCTTGCAAGAGGTTGCTGGGACTGCGGAATAACCTCGGCTTAGTGCAGTCTTGCCCTCAGGAGCTCCATCGGTGGCCCCGATCATCAGGCGAGAGACTGACACGAGGGCGTGGAGGACCTCGAACAAGGGTATTGGAGGCTTATGTCCGTAGAGGATATGCCATTAGCTGCATCAGTACGCCTCAGATATAGTATTATTATTATTATTATTATTATTATTATTGTTATTATTATTATTATTATTATTACTATTACTATTATTATTATTATTATTATTATTATTATTATTATTATTATTATTATTATTATTATGGGGTGCACAGTATGGCACCCCACGGGAAGATGAGGTGGTTGTTCCTCTTCCCACTGGTTCCGAGGCTATGTTGTTGTGTTGTTTTTATAAGACATACACCACGTGGGGTCAAAGGGGTATATACATTCCGAGATCTAGGGGTGGTGACGGGTTTCGAGGCGTCCCAGACACTTACCGCAAAACGTCCTCATGCGCTGGCAGACCGCATGAAATGTCTGCTATCCCCCTTGAGTACCTCCATTCGACTTATACCCAGTCTTGTGGAACTCTCATAGGGAACATCAATCATTTGCAGTTGATTCCCTGCGAGGTACCCGACACGCCGGGCGGGTAGCTATTCAGGGATGGTTTGAGTCACTCTTCCCTCCCAACATTCACTGTGTGAATGTTGGGTCGAGGGATGGAGGCGCATGGTCCTTGGACTCAGCCATGACAGATCAATATACACCATTATTATTATTATTATTATTATTATTATTATTATTATTATTATTATTATTATTATTATTATTATTATTATTATTATTATTACTACTACTACTACTACTACTACTATCATTATTATTATTATTATTATTATTATTATTATTATTATTATTATTATTATTATGGACACCGTGATAGCCCAGTGGTCAAGTTCTACCATCTGGGCCCTGTCGCCAGTTCGATTCCCGTCGGTGCCACCAGTATTTTCATTGAACATACCGATCCGTCTGGACCAGTATTTTCATTGAACATACCGGCCCGTCTGGAAGTGTTGGAACTGCCCTTGCGGGGGTGTCATTAGAGCTTATCGTCAATTCTTCGTACTCCCCTCACGGGTGAGACGATGGAGGCGCATGTGCAGAAATGCATCAGCCATTGACAGAGAAGCACTATTATTATTATTATTATTATTATTATTATTATTATTATTATTATTATTATTATTATTATTATTATGCTGGGGAGGAGGGTCGTTGCGCGCGTAAAAGATCTTAAACTCCGCATATGCTGGTTGATAGCCCAGGACCCAGCAGACACCAGATTGTTATGGGTGGGGTTTCGAGGCAGCTCTAGCAACCGCGCTCGGTGTATGCACTTGCACATTCGGTGACGTCTTGCAAGAGGTTGCTGGGACTGCGGAATAACCTCGGCTTAGTGCAGTCTTGCCCTCAGGAGCTCCATCGGTGGCCCCGATCATCAGGCGAGAGACTGACACGGGGGGGTGGAGGACCTCGAACAAGGGTATTGGAGGCTTATGTCCGTTGAGGATATGCAATTAGCTGCATCAGTACGCCTCAGATATAGTATTATTATTATTATTATTATTATTATTATTATTACTATATTACTATTATTACTATTATTATTATTATTATTATTATTATTATATTATTATTATTATTATTATTATTATTATTATTATTATTATTATTATTATTATTATTAATTATTATTATTATTACTTATTATTACTCATTACCAGTAAACCAGACGGTAAACTGCGGGGCGACTAGGTTAGATTTTTGTAAGACACGCGAGCGTAGCTGCTCTCGTTGGAGCCAGGCGGCAGAATGAACTTGCATGTACCTGTATGTGTGCATGTTTGTATGTATGTTATGTATGTATGTTATGTATGTTATGTATGTTATGTGTGTATGTGTGTATGTGTGTAGGTAGTTGGAGCCTGGCGGCAGAATGGACTTGCATGTACCTGTATGTGTGCATGTTTGTATGTATGTTATTTATGTATGCTATGTATTTTATGTATGTATGTGTGTATGTGTGTATGTTATGTATGTATGTATGTATGTTATGTATGTATGTTATGTATGTTATGTATGTGTGTATGTGTGTATGTGTGTAGGTACGATGCGACGACCACCAACGCGCTCAACAGCCCGGTATGTATGTATGTATGTATGTATGCTATGCTATGTATGTATGTATGTATGTATGTATGTATGTATGTATGTATGTATGTATGTATGACCATGCAAAGACGACGAGACGAAGGAGCATGACAAGAGCTAGCTTGTCTAGAAAGTTAGATTGGAGCAACGCGCCGAAACAAGGGTAGGGGATGATGAGGAGATAGCAAAAGGCCGGCCAGAGGTAGCGGTTTGCGTGTAAGATCACCTGAGAAAAGGGGGGGGGGGGGGTGGTGGTGGTGGGGGGGGGGGGTGGTGATGGTGAGGGTGGTGGTAATAGTAATACTGGTAGTAATAATGATGATAGGAATAATAATAATGGTTATAAATGATAATAATAATGATGATAATGATGATGATGATGATAATAATAATAATAATAATAATAATAATAATAATAATAATAATAATAATAATAGTAATAATAGTACTAATAACAATAGTACTAATACTACTACTACTACTACTACTACTACTAATAATAATAATAATAATAATAATAATAATAATGATAATAATAATAATAATAATAATGATAATAATAATAACAACAACAACAACAACAACAATAATAATAATAATAATAATAATAATAATAATAATAATAATAATAATAATAACAACAAGAACAACAACAACAAGAACAAGAACAACAAGAACAACAACAACAAGAACAAGAACAAGAACAAGAACAAGAACAAGAACAAGAACAACAACAACATAGATACATAGTCATGCTAAATAGATATATCGACATATAGATGTCGATAGGTACATAGTCATGTAGATAGATAGATAGATAGATAGATAGATAGATAGATAGATAGATAGATAGATAGATAGATAGATAGATAGATATAGATAGATAGATAGATAGATAGATAGATAGATAGATAGATAGAAAGATAGAGTGAGTTTGGCAGTAATGTCTTGGGCGGTAGCGATGGCCTTCTTCTCTTTGTCTTTGTCCTTGTCCCTGTTCGTGTTCTTGTTATTGTTATTGTTTGTTATTGTTATTGCTATTGTTTGTTATTGCTATTGTTATTGCTATTGTTATTGTCATTGTTATTGTTATTGTTATTGTTATTGTTATTATTATTATTATTATTATTATTATTATTATTATTATTATTATTATTATTATTATTATTATTATTATTTCTATGTTGCACATTCGGTGACGTCTTGCAAGAGGTTGCTGGGACTGCGGAATAACCTCGGCTTTGTGCAGTCTTGCCCTCAGGAGCTCCATCGGTGGCCCCGATCATCAGGCGAGAGACTGACACGGGGGGGTGGAGGACCTCGAACAAGGGTATTGGAGGCTTATGTCCGTTGAGGATATGCCATCAGCTGCATCAGTACGCCTCAGATATAGTAAATCTGCCTTGGAGTGTTGACTGTGACATATTTGAGGGAAATCCCGATGAAAAAACCTAGTCACACTTGCTACACAGAGTTCCAGCCCAATGGCCTCAAGGCGTTAAACTGTGACGCCAACTCATAACCCTTTGATGGTAGATGCTGGGGAGGAGGGTCGTTGCGCGCGTAAAAGATCTTAAACTCCGCATATGCTGGTTGATAGCCCAGGACCAGCAGACACCAGATTGTTATGGGTGGGGTTTCGAGGCAGCTCTAGCAACCGCGCTTGGTGTATGCACTTGCACATTCGGTGACGTCTTGCAAGAGGTTGCTGGGACTGCGGAATAACCTCGGCTTAGTGCAGTCTTGCCCTCAGGAGCTCCATCGGTGGCCCCGATCATCAGGCGAGAGACTGACACGGGGGGGTGGAGGACCTCGAACAAGGGTATTGGAGGCTTATGTCCGTTGAGGATATGCCATTAGCTGCATCAGTACGCCTCAGATATAGTATTATTTCTATGATTATTTCTATTATTACTTCTACTATTATTTCTATTATTATTATTATTATTATTATTATTATTATTATTATTATTATTATTATTATTATTATTATTATTATTATTATTATTAAAGATCTTAAACTCCGCATATGCTGGTTGATAGCCCAGGACCCAGCAGACACCAGATTGTTATGGGTGGGGTTTCGAGGCAGCTCTAGCAACCGCGCCTGGTGTATGCACTTGCACATTCGGTGACGTCTTGCAAGAGGTTCCTGGGACTGCGGAATAACCTCGGCTTTGTGCAGTCTTGCCCTCAGGAGCTCCATCGGTGGCCCCGATCATCAGGCGAGAGACTGACACGGGGGGGTGGAGGACCTCGAACAAGGGTATTGGAGGCTTATGTCCGTTGAGGATATGCCATTAGTTGCATCAGTACGCCTCAGATATAGTAAATCTGCCTTGGAGTGTTGACTGTGACATATTTGAGGGAAATCCCGATGAAAAAACCTAGTCACACTTGCTACACAGAGTTCCAGCCAAATGGCCTCAAGGCGTTAAACTGTGACGCCAACTCATAACCCTTTGGTGGTAGATGCTGGGGAGGAGGGTCGTTGCGCGCGTAAAAGATCTTAAACTCCGCATATGCTGGTTGATAGCCCAGGACCCAGCAGACACCAGATTGTTATGGGTGGGGTTTCGAGGCAGTTCTAGCAACCGCGCTTGGTGTATGCACTTGCACATTCGGTGACGTCTTGCAAGAGGTTGCTGGGACTGCGGAATAACCTCGGCTTAGTGCAGTCTTGCCCTCAGGAGCTCCATCGGTGGCCCCGATCATCAGGCGAGAGACTGACACGGGGGGGGTGGAGGACCTCGAACAAGGGTATTGGAGGCTTATGTCCGTTGAGGATATGCCATTAGCTGCATCAGTACGCCTCAGATATAGTATTATTATTATTATTATTATTATTATTATTATTTCTATGTTGCACATTCGGTGACGTCTTGCAAGAGGTTGCTGGGACTGCGGAATAACCTCGGCTTTGTGCAGTCTTGCCCTCAGGAGCTCCATCGGTGGCCCCGATCATCAGGCGAGAGACTGACACGGGGGGGTGGAGGACCTCGAACAAGGGTATTGGAGGCTTATGTCCGTTGAGGATATGCCATCAGCTGCATCAGTACGCCTCAGATATAGTAAATCTGCCTTGGAGTGTTGACTGTGACATATTTGAGGGAAATCCCGATGAAAAAACCTAGTCACACTTGCTAAACAGAGTTCCAGCCCAATGGCCTCAAGGCGTTAAACTGTGACGCCAACTCATAACCCTTTGATGGTAGATGCTGGGGAGGAGGGTCGTTGCGCGCGTAAAAGATCTTAAACTCCGCATATGCTGGTTGATAGCCCAGGACCAGCAGACACCAGATTGTTATGGGTGGGGTTTCGAGGCAGCTCTAGCAACCGCGCTTGGTGTATGCACTTGCACATTCGGTGACGTCTTGCAAGAGGTTGCTGGGACTGCGGAAATAACCTCGGCTTAGTGCAGTCTTGCCCTCAGGAGCTCCATCGGTGGCCCCGATCATCAGGCGAGAGACTGACACGGGGGGGTGGAGGACCTCGAACAAGGGTATTGGAGGCTTATGTCCGTTGAGGATATGCCATTAGCTGCATCAGTACGCCTCAGATATAGTATTATTTCTATGATTATTTCTATTATTACTTCTATTATTATTTCTATTATTATTATTATTATTATTATTATTATTATTATTATTATTATTATTATTATTATTATTATTATTATTATTAAAGATCTTAAACTCCGCATATGCTGGTTGATAGCCCAGGACCCAGCAGACACCAGATTGTTATGGGTGGGGTTTCGAGGCAGTTCTAGCAACCGCGCTTGGTGTATGCACTTGCACATTCGGTGACGTCTTGCAAGAGGTTGCTGGGACTGCGGAATAACCTCGGCTTAGTGCAGTCTTGCCCTCAGGAGCTCCATCGGTGGCCCCGATCATCAGGCGAGAGACTGACACGGGGGGGGTGGAGGACCTCGAACAAGGGTATTGGAGGCTTATGTCCGTTGAGGATATGCCATTAGCTGCATCAGTACGCCTCAGATATAGTATTATTATTATTATTATTATTATTATTATTATTTCTATGTTGCACATTCGGTGACGTCTTGCAAGAGGTTGCTGGGACTGCGGAATAACCTCGGCTTTGTGCAGTCTTGCCCTCAGGAGCTCCATCGGTGGCCCCGATCATCAGGCGAGAGACTGACACGGGGGGGTGGAGGACCTCGAACAAGGGTATTGGAGGCTTATGTCCGTTGAGGATATGCCATCAGCTGCATCAGTACGCCTCAGATATAGTAAATCTGCCTTGGAGTGTTGACTGTGACATATTTGAGGGAAATCCCGATGAAAAAACCTAGTCACACTTGCTAAACAGAGTTCCAGCCCAATGGCCTCAAGGCGTTAAACTGTGACGCCAACTCATAACCCTTTGATGGTAGATGCTGGGGAGGAGGGTCGTTGCGCGCGTTAAAGATCTTAAACTCCGCATATGCTGGTTGATAGCCCAGGACCAGCAGACACCAGATTGTTATGGGTGGGGTTTCGAGGCAGCTCTAGCAACCGCGCTTGGTGTATGCACTTGCACATTCGGTGACGTCTTGCAAGAGGTTGCTGGGACTGCGGAATAACCTCGGCTTAGTGCAGTCTTGCCCTCAGGAGCTCCATCGGTGGCCCCGATCATCAGGCGAGAGACTGACACGGGGGGGTGGAGGACCTCGAACAAGGGTATTGGAGGCTTATGTCCGTTGAGGATATGCCATTAGCTGCATCAGTACGCCTCAGATATAGTATTATTTCTATGATTATTTCTATTATTACTTCTATTATTATTTCTATTATTATTATTATTATTATTATTATTATTATTATTATTATTATTATTATTATTATTATTATTATTATTATTAAAGATCTTAAACTCCGCATATGCTGGTTGATAGCCCAGGACCCAGCAGACACCAGATTGTTATGGGTGGGGTTTCGAGGCAGTTCTAGCAACCGCGCTTGGCGTATGCACTTGCACATTCGGTGACGTCTTGCAAGAGGTTGCTGGGACTGCGGAATAACCTCGGCTTAGTGCAGTCTTGCCCTCAGGAGCTCCATCGGTGGCCCCGATCATCAGGCGAGAGACTGACACGGGGGGGTGGAGGACCTCGAACAAGGGTATTGGAGGCTTATGTCCGTTGAGGATATGCCATTAGCTGCATCAGTACGCCTCAGATATAGTAAATCTGCTTTGGAGTGTTGACTGTGACATATTTGAGGGAAATCCCGATGAAAAAACCTAGTCACACTTGCTACACAGAGTTCCAGCCAAATGGCCTCAAGGCGTTAAACTGTGACGCCAACTCATAACCCTTTGGTGGTAGATGCTGGGGAGGAGGGTCGTTGCGCGCGTAAAAGATCTTAAACTCCGCATATGCTGGTTGATAGCCCAGGACCCAGCAGACACCAGATTGTTATGGGTGGGGTTTCGAGGCAGTTCTAGCAACCGCGCTTGGTGTATGCACTTGCACATTCGGTGACGTCTTGCAAGAGGTTCCTGGGACTGCGGAATAACCTCGGCTTTGTGCAGTCTTGCCCTCAGGAGCTCCATCGGTGGCCCCGATCATCAGGCGAGAGACTGACACGGGGGGGTGGAGGACCTCGAACAAGGGTATTGGAGGCTTATGTCCGTTGAGGATATGCCATTAGTTGCATCAGTACGCCTCAGATATAGTAAATCTGCCTTGGAGTGTTGACTGTGACATATTTGAGGGAAATCCCGATGAAAAAACCTAGTCACATGCTACACAGAGTTCCAGCCAAATGGCCTCAAGGCGTTAAACTGTGACGCCAACTCATAACCCTTTGGTGGTAGATGCTGGGGAGGAGGGTCGTTGCGCGCGTAAAAGATCTTAAACTCCGCATATGCTGGTTGATAGCCCAGGACCCAGCAGACACCAGATTGTTATGGGTGGGGTTTCGAGGCAGTTCTAGCAACCGCGCTTGGTGTATGCACTTGCACATTCGGTGACGTCTTGCAAGAGGTTGCTGGGACTGCGGAATAACCTCGGCTTAGTGCAGTCTTGCCCTCAGGAGCTCCATCGGTGGCCCCGATCATCAGGCGAGAGACTGACACGGGGGGGTGGAGGACCTCGAACAAGGGTATTGGAGGCTTATGTCCGTTGAGGATATGCCATTAGTTGCATCAGTACGCCTCAGATATAGTAAATCTGCCTTGGAGTGTTGACTGTGACATATTTGAGGGAAATCCCGATGAAAAAACCTAGTCACACTTGCTACACAGAGTTCCAGCCAAATGGCCTCAAGGCGTTAAACTGTGACGCCAACTCATAACCCTTTGGTGGTAGATGCTGGGGAGGAGGGTCGTTGCGCGCGTAAAAGATCTTAAACTCCGCATATGCTGGTTGATAGCCCAGGACCCAGCAGACACCAGATTGTTATGGGTGGGGTTTCGAGGCAGTTCTAGCAACCGCGCTTGGTGTATGCACTTGCACATTCGGTGACGTCTTGCAAGAGGTTGCTGGGACTGCGCAATAACCTCGGCTTAGTGCAGTCTTGCCCTCAGGAGCTCCATCGGTGGCCCCGATCATCAGGCGAGAGACTGACACGGGGGGGTGGAGGACCTCGAACAAGGGTATTGGAGGCTTATGTCCGTTGAGGATATGCCATTAGCTGCATCAGTACGCCTCAGATATAGTAAATCTGCTTTGGAGTGTTGACTGTGACATATTTGAGGGAAATCCCGATGAAAAAACCTAGTCACACTTGCTACACAGAGTTCCAGCCCAATGGCCTCAAGGCGTTAAACTGTGACGCCAACTCATAACCCTTTGGTGGTAGATGCTGGGGAGGAGGGTCGTTGCGCGCGTAAAAGATCTTAAACTCCGCATATGCTGGTTGATAGCCCAGGACCCAGCAGACACCAGATTGTTATGGGTGGGGTTTCGAGGCAGTTCTAGCAACCGCGCTTGGTGTATGCACTTGCACATTAGGTGACGTCTTGCAAGAGGTTGCTGGGACTGCGGAATAACCTCGGCTTAGTGCAGTCTTGCCCTCAGGAGCTCCATCGGTGGCCCCGATCATCAGGCGAGAGACTGACACGGGGGGGGTGGAGGACCTCGAACAAGGGTATTGGAGGCTTATGTCCGTTGAGGATATGCCATTAGCTGCATCAGTACGCCTCAGATATAGTAAATCTGCTTTGGAGTGTTGACTGTGACATATTTGAGGGAAATCCCGATGAAAAAACCTAGTCACACTTGCTAAACAGAGTTCCAGCCCAATGGCCTCAAGGCGTTAAACAGTGACGCCAACTCATAACCCTTTGGTGGTAGATGCTGGGGAGGAGGGTCGTTGCGCGCGTAAAAGATCTTAAACTCCGCATATGCTGGTTGATAGCCCAGGACCCAGCAGACACCAGATTGTTATGGGTGGGGTTTCGAGGCAGCTCTAGCAACCGCGCTTGGTGTATGCACTTGCACATTCGGTGACGTCTTGCAAGAGGTTGCTGGGACTGCGGAATAACCTCGGCTTAGTGCAGTCTTGCCCTCAGGAGCTCCATCGGCGGCCCCGATCATCAGGCGAGAGACTGACACGGGGGGGTGGAGGACCTCGAACAAGGGTATTGGAGGCTTATGTCCGTTGAGGATATGCCATTAGCTGCATCAGTACGCCTCAGATATAGTATTATTATTATTATTATTACTATTATTATTA
>WBZZ01000307.1:42500-45000 GCA_019918135.1 Paulinella micropora
CGTCACCGAATGTGCAAGTGCATACACCAAGCGCGGTTGCTAGAGCTGCCTCGAAACCCCACCCATAACAATCTGGTGTCTGCTGGGTCCTGGGCTATCAACCAGCATATGCGGAGTTTAAGATCTTTTACGCGCGCAACGACCCTCCTCCCCAGCATCTACCACCAAAGGGGCCGTGATGCAAAGGGTTGATGAAGCCGAGGTTGTAGAAGGTAACTCACAACGAGCGTGAACTCCTGAAAACTCGGCTTTGGCGACCATCGTCTCCTTATGGCACACGCCCCTGGGGGAGTGTTTTAGTGATTGTTGTGTACAGTTCAAAAGGGCTCGGCTACCTTTCGGCTATGGGTGGGGTTTCGAGGCAGCTCTAGCAACCGCGCTTGGTGTATGCACTTGCACATTCGGTGACGTCTTGCAAGAGGTTGCTGGGACTGCGGAATAACCTCGGCTTAGTGCAGTCTTGCCCTCAGGAGCTCCATCGGTGGCCCCGATCATCAGGCGAGAGACTGACACGGGGGGGTGGAGGACCTCGAACAAGGGTATTGGAGGCTTATGTCCGTTGAGGATATGCCATTAGCTGCATCAGTACGCCTCAGATATAGTAAATCTGCCTTGGAGTGTTGACTGTGACATATTTGAGGGAAATCCCGATGAAAAAACCTAGTCACACTTGCTAAACAGAGTTCCAGCCCAATGGCCTCAAGGCGTTAAACTGTGACGCCGACAGGCAGACAGACAGACATAAAGCCAAGATAGTGACTGGCAGACGGAGGCAGACAACTCAGACAGCTGCAGACACAGACAGACACAGACAGAAAAACAGACAGACAGACAGACACACACACACACACACAGACAGACAGACAGACTTACGTCGACAGACAGACAGTCAGATAGACAGAACAATCTGGTGTCTGCTGGGTCCTGGGTTATCAACCAGCATATGCGGAGTTTAAGATCTTTTACGCGCGCAACGACCCTCCTCCCCAGCATCTACCACCAAAGGGTTATGAGTTGGCGTCACAGTTTAACGCCTTGAGGCCATTGGGCTGAATAATAATAATAATAATAATAATAATAATAATAATAATAATAATAATAATAATAATAATAATAATAATAATAATTTAATTTTTTTTTTTAAGAATATATATATATATATATATTATCGTTGGTAGTTCTCGCGTTCTACCCATGCCTGTTTAGAATAGTATAAACGTCTTTTTTTGTGTGTGTGTGTGGGGGGGGGGGGGGGGGGGGGGGGGGGGGTGTGGTTGCACGTTGTGTTTTAGGAGCGCATAGATTCCTTGGACTGCAACTTCCACGCGCTGCTGTTTGCAATATAAACATTACCGTCTTTAACGTAATAATACGCGCAAAATTTCTTTTTGTTTGTGGGCGGTTTTTTCCGGGGAAAAGAATATCTCTCTATCTATCTATCTATCTATCTATCTATCTGTCGATGTGTTGCAGGAACGAATAGACACACACACACACACACATACATTCATGTAGGAACGAATAGACACACACACATACATTCATGTATAGGAGCGAATAGATTTCGTACATTCCTTGGATCGTAAATTCCACGCGCTGCTGTTTCGAACACTACCTAGGTATGTATGTATGTATGTATGCATGTATGTATGTATGTATGTATGTATGTATGTATGTATGTATGTATCTGTGCGTGTAGCAAGATGGCAACAGCTATCTATCTATCTATCTATCTATCTATCTATCTATCTATCTATCCACGCGCTGCTGTTTCGAACACTACCTAGGTATATATGTATGTATGTATGTATGTATGTATGTATGTATGTATGTATGTATGTACGTATCTGTGCGTATAGCAAGATGGCAACAGTTATCTATCTATCTATCTATCTATCTATCTATCTCACATGCACAGTACACAAATTACTGTTTGATGTGAAATTGCGTTCCTTTGCAAGGACTACATTCCTTTGCGACATCTCATCTATGTGTGTGTAGCGAGATCGCACACAAGCTACGTGCTTTGTATGTATCTATCTATCTATCTATCTATCTATCTATCTATCTGTTTGTGTGTAGCGAGATCGCACACAAGCTACGTGCTTTGTATGTATCTATCTATCTATCTATCTATCTATCTATCTATCTATCTACGTGCACAGCTAGCTCCCAGCTTTGTATGTATGTATGTATGTATTTTTGTATGTATGTATGTATGTATGTATGTATGTATGTATGTATGTATGTATGCATGCATGCATGCATGTAATTCTGTATGTATGCATGTATGTATGTATGTATGTATGTATGTATGTATGTATGTATGCATGCATGCATGTAATTCTGTATGCATGCATGTATGTATGTATGTATGTATGTATGTATGTATATGTGTTGAATTGATGACAGTGAGATTGCAGCCAAGCTTCTATCTATCTATCTATCTATCTATCTATCTATATCTATATAGCGAGATTGCAATAAAGCTGCGTGGGCA
>WBZZ01000307.1:82500-85000 GCA_019918135.1 Paulinella micropora
ACCCTCTTCCCTTTCACCTCTTCACCCCTTACCTCCTCCACCTTCTTCTTCTTCTTCTTCTTCTTCTTCTTCTTCTCCTCCTCCTCCTCCCCCTCCTCCTCCTCCTCCTCCTCCTCCCCCTCCTCCTCCTCCTCCCTCTTCTCCCTTGGCCTCCCCTGCATACCAACAACAGCATCAACAACAACACCAACAACAACATCATCAACAAAGCCAGTCCATTCCTCACAGGCCCTGTCAGCCTTCCCCCACAGCTGCAGCACAGACTGCTGTTGAAGATGGCAGGACAAGCAACCCACTGGAACAGACTATCAAGGCAAATGCAATGACTTGCACCACAGCAGGGGCTCAGCCTGGTATTGGAAAAACAAGGACAACAAACAAGCCGCTGCAACAACAGCCTGTTATTGCAAATGCAGGGATACATGCCACAGCAGTGGCAAAGGCTGGTATTGCAGATGAAAGGACAAGCAGCGGACTGGAAGACGCGGTCGTTGAAGACGACAGAAGGAGAAGTAACGCGCGGCATATGACTAAATGCACAGCGCCTGCTGCCAAAGCTGCTTGGACCAA
Organism: Paulinella micropora; assembly: GCA_019918135.1. Taxonomy (NCBI): domain Eukaryota; phylum Cercozoa; class Imbricatea; order Euglyphida; family Paulinellidae; genus Paulinella; species Paulinella micropora. The sequence goes on from WBZZ01000307.1 coordinate 83,071, forward strand.
GCAAGATCAGCAGCAGCAACAGCAACAACAACAACAGGGAAACAGAAGAGAAGGAGAAGAGAAAGAGGCTGGCAAGAGAGCAAGGGAAGAGGTGTGGGGTTTAGAGCAGGGCCAGGGGCAAGAGGAAGCGGAAGAGATGGGAAACGGTAAACTGGCTCAAAGTCGAGGAAGGACAGCGAAAAGAAGAAAGGTTTTGCGGAAGGGACGAGGGGAGGGAGAAGGAGAGGAAGAGATGGAAGCGCAGACTGCAGAATCTGTCTCCCGCCCGTCTTCTTCTTCTTCTTCTTCTTCTCCTTCTTCTTCTTCCTCTACTGCTGCTACTGCCTCCCGCCCGTCTTCTTCTTCTTCTTCTTCTTCTTCTTCTTCTTCTACTACTACTACTACTACTACTACTACTACTACTACTACTACTACTACTACTTCTTCTTCTTCTTCTTCTTCTACTACTACTACTACTACTACTACTACTACTACTACTACTGCTACTAGTACTACTACTACTACTACTACTACTACTACTACTACTACTACTACTACTACTACCACTACTACTACTACTACTACTACTACTACTACTACTACTACTACTACTACTACTTCTTCTTCTTCTTCTTCTTCTTCTACTACTATTACTACTACTACTACTACTACTACTACTACTACTACTACCACTACTACTACTCCATCCTCCTCCTCCTCCTCCTCCTCCTTTTCCTCGTCCTCATCTTCATCATCGTCATCTTCTCCTCCTCCTTCTCCTACTCCTGCTCCTCCCTTTGTTGCGGCACTCATGACTGGCTTCGAGAAGAAGGAGAAACGAAAGCTCGCTCTGGCCGTAAATCTATCTATTATCACTCTATCGATCTATCTATCTATCATCTATCTATCTATCTATATATATATATATATATATATATCTGGCTTCGAGAAGAAGGAGAAACAAAAGCTCGCTCTGGCCGTAAATCTATCTATCACTCTATCGATCTATATATATATATATATATATATATATATATATATATATATATATATATATCTGGCTTCGAGAAGGAGAAGCAAAAGCTCGCTCTGGCCGTAAATCTATCTATCACTCTATCGATCTATCTATCTATCTATCTATCTATCTATCTATCTATCTATATATGTCTATCTATCCATCTATCCATCTATCTATCCATCTATCTACCTATCTATCTATCTATCTATCTTATCTGTCTTATCTATCTATCCGTGTCTATTATATAATGTTATGTTTGTAATGTAAGTATATATAATATTTATTATGTATGTATTGATACAGGCAAAACGCCTAAGAGGCAGCATCTATCTATCTATCTATCTATCTACCTATCTTATCTATATTATCTATCTATCCGTGTCTCTTACATAATGTTATGTTTGTTATGTAAGTATTTTTAATATTGTTTATGTATGTATCGATACAGGTAAAACGCTTTGGAGGCAGCGTCGCAAGCTATCTATCTATCTATCTATCTATCTATCTATCTATCTTATCTGTCTTATCTATCTATCCGTGTCTATTATATAATGTTATGTTTGTAATGTAAGTATATATAATAATTATTATGTATGTAATTGATACAGGCAAAACGCCTAAGAGGCATCTATCCATCTATCTATCTATCTACCTATCTTATCTGTCTTATCTATCTATCCGTGTCTATTATATAATGTTATGTTTGTAATGTAAGTATATATAATAATTATTATGTATGTAATTGATACAGGCAAAACGCCTAAGAGGCAGCATCTATCTATCTATCTATCTATCTACCTATCTTATCTGTCTTATTTATCTATCCGTGTCTATTATATAATGTTATGTTTGTAATGTAAGTATATATAATAATTATTATGTATGTAATTGATATAGGTAAAACGCCTAAGAGGCATCTATCCATCTATCTGT
>WBZZ01000307.1:92500-130000 GCA_019918135.1 Paulinella micropora
CATCGTCTCACCCGTGAGGGGAGTACGAAGAATTGACGATAGGCTCTAATGACACCCCCGCAAGGGCAGTTCCAACACTTCCAGACGGACCGGTATGTTCAATGAAAATACTGGTGGCACCGACTGGAATCGAACTGGCGACAGGGCCCAGATGGTAGAACTTGACCACTGGGCTATCACGGTGTCCAAATAATAGTAATAATAATAATAATAATGATAGTAACAGTAGTAGTAGGAGTAGTAGTAGTAGTAGTAGTAGGAGTAAAAATAATAAACATGCTTGCCGTTGTTCCATGCAGACCGCTTTCGACTCAGCCCACACCTGTGTTGTGCGAGAGAGAGAGAGAGAGAGAGAGAGAGATGAGAGAGAGAGATAGATGAGAGAGGGGGGGGGGGGGGGGGGAGAGATGAGAAATGAGAGAGAGAGAGAGAGAGAGATCCAGTTCTTTCCCTGCACTACTTTACCGTGCGGCGCACAATGACATGGTTGTTGGTGTTGTTCAACATGTGTACACAGACCGCTGTCCACTCTGCCCATTCCTGCGTCGTGCTTCGCTGGAAGCAGTTCCTCGACTCCATACAGCCTCGAGAGCCATAAGCCTGCCCATTCGTTTATTATTCCTTTTTTTTCCCTCTGATTTTCATTTCACCTTCCCTATTTCCCCCTGCAGTCACCTTTCTTCTCCCCTTGTTCGCCCCTGTTTTTTCTTATGTTCGCCTTCCTACATTGCTTCCTTTTAAGCTCTACGGAGAGCAAGCGCTCTTCAATTATTAACAGTCGCTCAGTGGAAAATGCCTAGCCCATTCTACTACCCTGAAGTTGAATTTCGAGTTTGGCCGGCTCAGAGTGCTACCCGAGAGATTCCGCCACCCCATGCCAATTTTTATTTAGAGCCATCCCGAGCCCAGGCCAGCAAACTGAGGCCGCCTAATCGTGCTTGAGTGACTTGGTGGCGTGACTTCATTTTTTTCTCTTTTTGTATCTCTTGATACCACTTCCATTTCAAGTTCCTCTTACGCTTCCCATTTATTCCTATTACTGTATACATTCAAATGTCAAAGTCAGCCATCGAATTTGAATTAAGGCGGGTCAGATTTCAGATTAGCGGTCAGATTTCATATTAGTGGCCAGAATTCAAATTAATTCAATTTAACAGTAACATTTCGCAAAAATTATGCAGATTTTGCGGACGGATATAACAGTTAAATTAAACTAATTTGAATTCTTGCCACTAATCTGAAATCTGGCAGCTAATCTGAAATCTAACTCTTAATTCAAATTTGATGGCTGAGTTTGACGTTTGAATGTATTAATACCTAGTAATACTAGTGGCAAGTGTTCTCTTATTAAAAGTGTCAGGTTTGTGTAAAATGAATTGAAGAAGTGCCCGTGTCTCAGACGCTAAACTGCATTGTATCGGAATGAATATCGTACGGCCAGGTGACCGGACCGAATTATTAATATTAATATTGTGTTATAATTTCTTCAAGTTTATACCTCAAGTTATACTTCACGTTTACACATCTATCAAGTGTTCAAACTCCCGGCAGTTACTAGCCGCCATTTTTCCGTTTATTTATCAACCGTGACTGTGGCACTGTCACTGCATAACTTGTAGGCTACGGTTGCCACGGTTACGTTTTCAACTGCCGTTAATCGCAGTGGCAGATCAATTCATTTCAAGATGATCCCTTTTCCGTTGCCACCGACTTTTCAAGTTTTTTCGATGAATTACCTTTTTCTCCCATCATGATCTATATATTTTTTTTCCCCCGGGGTGACCTGGACGCCTTTTTCCGAGGCTTTTCCAGTGGAGTCACAGAAAATAATGATGATGGATAGGACTCGAAACTCAATAGTGATTGCCTAAATTTCCTTATCCAAGCCTGACGGTCTGGAAAAGTGGCAACGGTGTGCCAGCGGAAGCTGATTTTTGTTTCCTGCTTTTTCTAAGACTAACTTGAAATTTTCTAAACTGCTACATAATGGCCCGGGCGCTTACCAACTCGCCAGCGGGAAATCTTCTCGTTAGTTTGCAGAATTTGTATTGTTTCGCAAGTGACAAACAATCTGTCACTGCAGCAAGTCACGTGTACTGACTCTTAAACTGGAATTGACAAATATAGAGTTTTTTGGTCACTAAACTTCCCTCACCGTCCTCGGAAATATTTTGAGGTCAAGTGACAGCCGTATATGTATTCAAGTGAATGCAGGTTGGTTACTTCCTCGCAGGGGGTTAGTCAAGACTTAAAATTTGAATTTCCCTATATTTTTCTGAATAGTCACACTCTGTGTGTGCTGTCGACAGCTCAAATCATATGTAATTTATAACATGAAAAACAAAGTTAAGCGCGTGACCGGTTTCAAGAAAAAAATAAAACATGTATAGTTAAATTCTTCAGATCACCCTGATTCAGAATATATTAATCTGCAATCTATTTTAAATTATTGTTAGTAGTTTTGACAAACGAAGCATTTGAAGTTGTAAAAAAGTCACCATTTCTAGTGGAAAAATTTTCGGAAACTTTGTCAAAAAGCCAGGTCGGGCCGTAATTTTTTTGCTGATTCAATGTGGTGAAAAAATGGTTTGCAACCATGATTATGATTAAAGAATCTGTTTTTGCTTGTTATTTTCTTAGCTTTTGAACTATTGAACGTTATACAATGCATCTCGATAAATAATTTGATTGAATTTTGAGAAAATTTCAACATCTCTGAGACACACAGAATCGGCCGGAAAACAGTCCCTTGAGGGCAGCTGAACAAGCAAATAAAAATTTATTTATAAAACCATTGACGGTCCTACAGCTCCTAAATAGGTTGGGTGAGTCCTAAAACACTATAACTTCAAATCTACGTAGTTTTTGTTGAAAAAACACATGAAACCCAGAAGAAAACTGATCAAAACTTTTTTGACATTCCGACATCTTGGACTTGCCTGCCTCCAGGAGTGAAGCAGACACTTCTCTATTTCAATATTTTTGTATCTATCGTCAGTATATGTCAGTTAGACATGATTACACTAAAAAAACTGGAGAAGAAAGGTCCAGGAAAAAATGTACAGGCATGTGTAGGTCAGACAGGTGAAGTTGTGAAAACCCACTTTTTGGTTTGTAGCTTCTAGGCAAAATGAAAAAAATCCTTTGGTGGAGCTTTAGTTTATGGTTGTGGAAGACGATTTCAATACTTAAAATTCTTAAAACTGATGAATACTAAGATGTATATGGCCCCAAAACCAGAAAAATGCTGGTTTGTGATTTTGAGTTTTTTGCTTTTACAGACATTTACAAATAACACAAAGTTGGAAAAATACGTTTAATGATAGTAAAAAACAATTCATCTGTGCACGAAATAATACTCAAACTACAAAGTGTGAGATTTTCGTGTTTCGACAAAAAAAAATTAGGTGGTTTTCTCCTAGCTGGTTTGTAGCCTACAAGTAAAAGTATCAAGAGATGTTTTGTACAAGTAATCAAAAACACTCAAGGTTACTATGTATATAATTGGACAGCTTTAACATGCTTTGTGGTAAAAGATAGCTGATGCACTCAGGGAGCCCTTTCCTCTGACATCTTTTCCTAGACCGGCCCCGACACCCACCACAAAAAAGACCGAGTTTCCGGGATTTTTTTCTAAAAAAATTGTGAAAAAGCTACAAAAATGGGGCTCCCTCTGTATAAAAGGCATTTATTGCTTTCAAAAAAATCATAGTCAATTATCTAATATCAAAACTTATATTACCGTCGACAACAACAAAAAAAAATACACTTGTTTCTTTTTTTCTCCTTAATATTTTTCATTTCCTGACTATTTTGCCTTAACACTTAAATTCGAATTCAAATTCAAAAGCAATTTTTTTTTTCTTCCACACGGAAATTCAACATTCCAGCTTTCTAATAAAAAACAGAAGAAAAAAATGTTAAAAACTTGTTACGTAAAAAGTGCCCCCGTTTCACCAACGCTTAAAATGCCTTGTGGGGACTTGAACTCCTACCTGAACTTGGAAACCGTGACCAACAGCGAACACACTCCGTGGCAAGGTCACTCCTACACTCACAGTAGACAGCTAGTTCACCTGTCTTTGTACAGTCTTCAAGTGTATGTGCATGATGACCGTTGAGTATGCTCACCACACGCAGAGAGGCAACTTTGCACCATGTATTCAAGTTCTATTCAAGTTCACTGCATTGCATACATAGGGCAGTCCCTAAGCCAAGACCATCAAGTAGCAATCCTCACACAAGGTTTCCTTTGCAAATTCCAGACCTTTTTGCTACACGGTGGGTCTTTAACGTTCAGGTGTGAAGAAATTAGCCTTCCAGCCTCCTTTCCACGCCCCAACTGCGATCTGGTCTCCAGGGAGATAAGATACAGAGAGGAATGTCTGAGCATTTTTCGAACCCTAAGTACGACTCTCAAGCTCCACCTCATGGAAACGTTCCAGAAGGCTCTCAAGGATGGCTTGGCAAAGAAGCTTTCTGATAGTACGGTTGTACTGTTAATTAGTAAATCAGTCATCTAAATAATCCGATCGGTCAGTCAATACTGATTAATTTGCATCCATTGCCTGATAGACTGTAAGTTTACCATATTATTAGTTGCCCATACCATAATCAGCTAGAGTGACAGTCATATATTGCTTTATTATTCGTCTTGCGATTACCTTAATCTATTCTTGTTATTATCATTAAAGTATTTCAGTTCTCGCCTTTCCCGTGAACCACAAAGTGTCCTTTCCTGATATCAACTGTTCGTCTAGTTATATTTCAACCGGAATATTTATCTTTCTATTCCATCAAGATATACCGGTTCGAGGGGGAGGAGTGTTTTGAGCAAAAGTCGCGTGTTGCAGCAAAGGGGTTTCAGCAACGAAAGTGCATTGACTGTGGTAATGTCATCATTCCAACGCCAGATGAGCTTGCCATTCGCACGATTTTTGCACTGGCTACATTGCAGCGCATCTCCTTGAAGCGGGAGATGCTGAATTTGCTTTTCTTAAAGCCAAACGTGATACTCCAGTCTATCTGAGGATGCTGGTTGAGTACATACCAAAAGATCATTATTTAGATGCATGGGCTGGGGTTAACGGGCTACGCGATTCGGGCCACCTTTATCACACTCGTTGTCTGCTGCCGCTCTACGAGATTGGTTTGAAAGCCAACTTGCACGATGAATGTCTCTTCATGTGCATTGATCCTAAAACCAAGACGACCGTGTTGGCGGTAACGCATGTTGACGACTACGCATTGGCGCCTCCGAGCTCTAGTATTCGGACTGGTTTTGGGGACGCCTTCGTGAGCGGCAGGGCACTATTAAGGTCTACAAGCCCATGAAGGTCCTGCTTGGGCGTGAGGTATGGCAATGTGTGGATGACGAGGGAGTATTTCATACTCACGTCACTGTTCGGGAATACATTATGGATCTAATCCGTAAATACCCTAGGTCCGACGGGAAGCCCTGGACGCCGGTGTCGGTACCATGGTTGCCATCTTCTGGTGTGTCGCGTCGTACTTCTGAGTTTGCGAAGTACTCCCCGATGAAAATCTGCGGTGATCTGGGGTGGGTACGGTGTATGCTCTGGGAAATTGTTACTCCTTTGTTGCGACTAGCCGAGTTGCAGTCGAAGCCGGCGGAGTTTGATAGGGGGCGGAGCAGCTTTTCCGTTACATTATAGGGCAGGCTGAGCAGGGGCTTCACTACTCGTCTAATGGCAATCGCAATTTGGTGTGCTGGTCTGATTCCTCATTCGCGATGGAAGCTGAGACGAAGTCGAGGTCGGGGGGATGGTTGCGCTTGCAAATGGAGTTATTGACTCTGATACGAGCAAGCAGCGTCAGGTGGCGACCTCAACTAATGAAGCGGAGTCGAGGGGTCTTTTTCGTTGCATCCAACGTGTAATGGGTATCGCGAATTTGATGAAGCAGATCCCAGTAGATAAGAGTAACAAGTTACTGGAGGGCTTCATGACGGAGGTGCCCGTCATAGCAGTGGACAACGCAGCGACTGTGTTGGGGGCAAATAATCGCATTTTTACACGCCGTCAAGGCATCTGGAGATACATATGGCGTACATTAACGAAGCAGTGAAGGAGGGTCGCGTTCGGGTTATGTCAACTGACGATGCTAACAACATGGCGGACCTCAACACTAAGCCGGTGGGTAAACAGCAATCGAACGAAAAAGAGATCAGATCCGTAAAGGGACTTTCAACACCAACTTCGGAAAGTAACAATTCCTTACGTTCTGTGACTTCATGACAATCGTAATAATAATAATCATCATCACTGATTATTAATTTATTACTGGGTTGTAGGTACTAACTTTTTGTTTTTCGTTGATCATATATATAGGGGGATAGCTGTCAGATTCTCTATGGTTAATACTGCCTGGTTTAAGGGGGAGCTGATAGTACGGTTGTACTGTTAAGTAAATCAGCCAACTAAATAATCCGGTCGGTCAGTCAATACTGATTAATTGGCATCCATTGCCTGATAGACGGAAAGTTAACCATATTATTAGCTGCTCATACCATAATCAGCTAGAGTGACAGTCATATATTGCTTTATTATTTGTGTTGCGATTACCTCAACCTATTCTTGTTACTACCATTAAAGTATTTCAGTTCTTGCCTTTCCTGTGAACCACAAAGTGTCCTTTCCGGATATCAACTGTTCGTCTAGTTATATTTCAACCGGAAGATTTATCTTTATCTATTCCATCAGGCTTTCTTCCCAGACGGATGGAATAAGCCGCGCCGCCCACTTCATCAAGATAGTTCACCACAGCTCCCGTCACGGAAAAGAGAGGATACGAAAAACCGGTGCGATACGCATACGACCCAGCGTCGAGTAGAATATACCAAATCTACCCGCCTTACCCAGATATCACGGACGCGGAGCGCAGACTGAGGCTGCAATGCCCGGCGCTCGCGCACACAACCAACCTCAGGAGTCAGAACAAACCCGTTCAAACCATCCCAGGAACCATACCGGATGCGGTTGGTAGGCAATCAGGTCAATTGGGTCCCGGACCCGCACTTGTTTGAGAAAATCCTCGCAAGATTAACCTACCACCACCAGCACCGCCTGAGGCGGATGAACGGGGCATTCCGACGTCGAATCTGTCCGCGAGATACCTGCGCGTTTCCGAGGTGCGGCTCGGTTACCGCGGCAGCAGTATTACGTGCGGTTCCAGTGGGAGCATCGACTCTCGTGGCTGCTCGCAATCTACCTGCAGCTGAAGAGGAGCGACAACCCAGAAACATCCCGCATAGCCAACCGGTTGGTCGACCCTGACGAGAACGTACCCAAAACGTACCGAGCCCGAGTGCAAGGTTTCGAGGAATGAGGTAGACTGCTCAGGGCCCAAGACAAACTAGGTTGGGACAGAATCATTCAAAACGACGAGTTTCGATGGCATCAACGGACTCGGACGTTCGACTTTATCTGCCACTATCGACATCAGTGGTCGTACTGGCGACAACAGTACGAATACCAGCTGGGGGGAATTATGAGCGACCTCTATCCAGGCATGGGATATACCGCGCCACAGCATTCGGTAGTTGGGGAAGACTTGTCCTGGTCGGAGGCGAAGGCCTGGAAGGCATGCCTAGACCATGAGATCAACTTACCAGCGGAGGAACAGCCCGCCTGGAGGTGGCAACCACCATCGCAGTCTTGCAAAGAGGAGTTCATGGACTACCTCGAGCACGAATGTTCCGACGACTAAGCATGGACGCGTTTTCAGACCGAGATCAGTGGGTTGTATATATCACTAGACACTTACACCTTCGCCGCAGCGAAGTAAATACTTGCCGGGTGGCAATAAGAAAATGTCTGCAGACGACCAAACCAACAAACAACGCCTAATACGCCAACGGCACCCTTGACACTGGCATAGCGCCCGTTCATTCCAACGATGGACGTTGCTCAGAAGTTCTCATCGACTCAGTTGGGACTTCTCGGTAATCTCAGGATCACAGATCCTTAGGGTGGACCAGAGCTGCTGCATGTGCTTTGAATCCTGAACCTAGTGAAGTTTCAGGGGCACGAGCACTTGCGGGTCAGAGACACGGAAAGGCACGATGGAAGGACAAGGCGACGGGATGATACGACAGCAACATGGTCATACCGTTGTACGTCTATGGCAGATCGCCATAGAAGGGGGGAAGGAGATAGTTCAAAATTCAAATTCAAATTTGAACTCGAAAAACTCCAAACTCAAATTTGCATTTTGTAATACGTGCGACGTACAACGGGAATGAAGGGCAGAGCCCAACGGATACTCGGGTTTACATGGCTCTTTTCTTCTAGGAAAGATGAACAGAGCTATGTAGAGTCGGAACGATAAGGATCGAACAAGACTACTGCTCATGGGCTGCTAATGTTTGCTCAATAGTGTGACTCCTCAGGAGACGGACATCCATGAGGAAACAGATCCGGAGAGGAAGCTCCCAACCGACGATATTTACCAATCTACCCCTATTAACCACGGTTCTCGTATAAGACTGTGAGGGGGGATTGAAGGCGCAGATAGGTAAATATGCGACCTTTTCTTATACCCCTATACACAGTGATGTATAGATGAACTATATCAGATATGGTTATACCCGTTTATATATATATATATATATATATATATATATATATATATATATATATATATATATATATATATTGAGCCGGTTCAAAACGATAATATTAAGACGAGGTAGTAACCGGTACTACTTTTTACACCTGATAATATTATCGTTAGGGCTGACATTAGAAAATCATGTGACTCTCTGTTTCCTTTTTGTTGCTTGGCTCTGACAGTACATTTCCCACCATACTGGTTTCCTCTCTTTTGCAGAGGAGGAAGATTAGGTTATTCTCAGACTGCTTGGATTGAGTGGATTTAGATCCCTGCTTGCAATTTACAATAACATCTTCAAGTTTGATTTGAACCGACAAAACAGGTAAACCTTGGTAAAGGGAAATAAATTGATCTAACTGTTAACAGCAGTTGAAACTTCAAGCGGTAACAACTACAAGTTGACAGTTGATAAATAACAGAAAAATGAAGCAACGGAACTAAAAATAGAATTGTAAACTTCGGAAGTAAAACTTGAAGAAAGTTTAACACAATATTAATAATTCTGTCCGGTACGGTATTCATTCCGATATTAATATGAAGCTGAAGTCGACTTACTCATCAAATCTCAGTACGGACGGTTCGTCCCTGCCAGTGACTTTTCTGCCTCTTTGCCTTCCCCCGCAGACCCATCCTTGTCGGATTTCACCTCCATTATAATTTTTTACTTAAGGATCTCAGAGGCAATCATGTGAGACTCCTCCTCATCTGCCTTGTCCCAAGCGACTCAAAACTTATCTTTTGTGCGACCATAGGGTCGGGCTACAGTTCCATCTATGATTTTTGTTTTCCACTCCGTAGGCAATTTCTGCGGTTTAGCATATTAATATTTTTCACCACATTCCCTGACGGGAACACGCACACTGGTCTTCAGAAGCTCAGGGTGTGCAGACATGAAGGTGGACAAAAAACCGAAAGCGGCGATTTCCTCAAAAAACGTGGTTCCGAAAAGCAGAAAAAAAACTTGTTGGTACCTATTTTTGATCATAATTAAGTCACTTCCCAATAAGACTTTACCTCGTACCTTCACGTATCGATAGAGCATGTCTTGAAATATTAATATCCAGCTTATTTCAGTATTATTACGTTGAGAAATGATTTTATTCAGTGTGTAAAACACTACCACATTTGTGGCAACGATCACTGCCACATTTGTGGCAATGATCCACAAATGTGGCGTTAAGGGTTAAAAAGGCAAATATTAAATTATAAATAGTATTAATGCTAATAGATAATTGAGTACGTGTAAGTGATGTTAAGCCAAAAAACAAAATATTATGATGCACTTATCATTTTTCACCTTGAAGCTGAGAATGGCTGCAAAAGGCAGCCTGGTGTGGTCACCAATGGTATTTCCTCGTGATCCTCAACTATCGTTTCATTTTTCACCTTGAAGCTGAGAATGGCTGCAAAAGGCAACCTGGTGTGGTCATCAATGGTATTTCCTCGTGATTCTCAACTATCGTTGTTTTTGACTCTGTACTCACTAAAAGTGGATTCGAATCATGTTGGGTTGTGTTTGGATATGCTGCACCGACATTAATTGACAGCTGAAAAATCAGCAAAACCAGCAGAGGTCCGCAAAAAGAAAAAGAAATATTAAAAAAAGCGCAACACAATTCGCTGATACTCAGTGTGCGTTTTGTTGCGTCCCTCCATATGCAAAGTGAAGCAGTTTGGTGTGTGTGTGTGTGGGGGGGGGGGGGGGGAGATGGAGAATACCCCTATCCCGGAAAGTTAATTCTTCTTAACTACAATCAGCAATTACCTCAACGTTTCGTTCTTAGGGAATGCTTGCTGTGGAACCTGTATATATAATAGCTCATTAGAAAGGTCTTGTTAAGAGCTTTCGAACGAGCCACTACACAACCCGCAGCGATTAGAAACGGCCAAGAGCGAAGCACTTGTAGCACGAGATCATTCGTCACAGCTGGGGTCGTGGGGAATCAAGTCAACTGAGTCGCTCGTCCTACACAACGGCCATCACACATGCATGAATCAAAGGCAGGGAAACAGATGTGGAAAGCGGGAGCATACAAAATGGGAGAAAGAAAACCACACACACACACACACACACGCTGGGTTACCTGTCGAGATTGAGTCGCCTGTAATGCGGTTTGATCGCAGGTGAGAACGTTTCGCGCATGGCCGGTGAATACTCCTGCTGGAGCTCATGCGCACGCGATAAATGGAAACGCACAGCACAACTTTCCTGTGGTTTGAGGTCTTCTACAACTTGGGGCAGATGTACTGCCACGAGCGTGAGCGTCTTTGCTTGCGATATGCACATAACGCACTGATGACTGTGAGTGTCTTTTGTCCTTTGTGTCCTTGCTAGGCAGGTCCAAGAAAAAATCCAACGATCGTTTACCTAGAAGCCAACGATGAGATAGAAGATAGATAGACGGTAGGTAGGTAGGTAGGGGTAGGTAGGTAGGTAGGTAGGTAGGTAGGTAGTAGGTAGGTAGGTAGTAGGTAGGTAGGTAGATATCTCTAGATAGATAGATAGACAGATAGACAGATAGATAGATAGATAGATAGATAGATAGATAGATAGATAGATAGATAGATAGATAGTAGATAGATAGATAGATAGATAGATAGATAGATAGATAGATAGATAGATAGATAGATAGATAGATAGATAGATAGATAGATAGATAGATAGATAGATAGATAGATAGATAGATAGATATAGATAGATAGGTAGGGGTAGGTAGGTAGGTAGGTAGGTAGGTTGGTAGGTAGTAGGTAGGTAGGTAGGTAGATATCTCTAGATAGATAGATACAGACAGACAGACAGACAGATAGATAGATAGATAGATAGATAGATAGATAGATAGATAGATAGATAGATAGATAGATAGATAGATAGATAGATAGATAGATAGATAGATAGATAGGTAGGTAGGTAGATAGATAGATAGATAGATAGATAGATAGATAGATAGATAGATAGATAGATAGATAGATAGATAGATATAGATAGATAGATGAAATATCGACTAATGTCAGAAAAAAGGAGCTTCTGATTTCGTCAACCAGGAAGTCTGTGGGTAAAGTATTAACCCGATGCCCAGCTAAGCCGTGATGTTTGCACGGAAGGGACTGATACAGGCAATACCAAAGCTTCCTAGTACCAGGCGGGGCCAGGGCTCGTTCCATAAAGCGCCCCTTGCAGAACGAGCTCCCACCTCCATTACAGAGGGCCCAGTAAGCAGATGGAGTTTCGAGACTGTTCGACAGTCTAGTATAAACCGACAGAGCACTGTGGGTTTTTATTCCGGGCTCAACAAGCGAGAAAGGGCACCCTGAGGGAACAGGATTGTGCTTCCCGTCGCTATTTCGGCATATGACTTATAGGCGTATGGCTAGGCACACATAAGGCACCCCACCACGGGCCCAGCACACCCACACCATCCCCTAATTCTCTGTCTGTCGACAGATGAGATAGATAGATAGATAGATAGATAGATAGATAGATAGATAGATAGATAGATAGATAGATAGATAGATAGATAGATAGATAGATAGATAGATAGATAGATAGATAGATAGATAGATAGATAGATAGATAGATAGATAGATAGATAGATAGATATAGCAAGGATGTCTGGCGTTACGCGGTCATTTGACAATGACCCTCTCGAGATTGTAGTCGAAAGCGGTCATTTGACAATGACTCGAGATTGTAGTCGAAAGGAACAACGAGCGACACGAATCATACGTTTCAAGTCTTGTTTTGTTTCTTACCAAGATTTTGCAATCCAAGTCTACATGCCATTGGGTTCTTCTCATGTTCCGATGGACACAAGGGTTAGGTTAGGGTTGGGGTTTGGGTTGGGGTTGGGGTTGGGGTTGGGGTTATCCTTGGCTGTTGCTTGTCAGGTGAAAGATTGAACTTGTGGGAGAAAAACAAAAGTGGTCGCAAGGAAAAGCAGACAACATGTCCAAGAAAAATTGAGACAACGCCATGCAGGATGATGATCATATTTGGAAAGCAACACGCAAAGATGTCATTGCAGGGCAAAATCTGCGCCACACAAGCACAGCAAAAATCACAGAAGAAACCTTGTTTTTTTTGCTTTCGCCCAAGAGTTTATCTTTCTCTGAATCGAGATTTTAAAATCGAGATTGTTATGACCACCCCTTCAAAAGGTCTTGCACTGTAAGTGGTCATTGCGCTACTTGGGCTGATCATACTTTCAAAAATGTCACAAGACTTGTGTGATGGAATTGGGAGTCACGAACAAATGGTTCCGCATTGTTAGTCAGGTGCCAGAGAAAAATGGACCCTGGAGGAAGCGCGCCGGCCTGACTGCGCAATGGCCAAGCACATGGGAGGAAATAAAATACCCGATAACTACGGACGCACAGAGCCGGGTATTGTGCTTAGTACACTTGCATGCAGAAAAGGTTCTTAGCGGGCTTCTTAGGGAGGTCATGTGGGGTCGTCCTAAACCAGCACCAGGAAACCACACCTCCCTCTGATTTGAACCAGAAGACGAAGTAACGGATTACCATTACCTTTGGTTGGCGGGCCTCTTAGGGAGGTCATGTGGTTTTCATGTGTGTGGTTGGCGGGCTTCTTAGGGAGGTCATGTGGGGTCGTCCTAAAAAGCACCAGGAGACCAACAAACAACACCTCCCTCTGGTTTGAACCAGATGACGAAGTAACGGATTACCATGACCTTTGTAGTCGAGCCATGGAAGGCCCTGGGTATGTACATATATATGTATGTATAAAAGTATGTATGTATGTAAGAATGTTATGTATGTATGTAACATACATATGTATGTACATATGTAGTATGTATGTATGTACATATGTACATTGTATGTATGTATGTATGTACACACATATGTATCTATGTATTTATTTATGTATGTATGTATGACTAGTTGTATGTATGTTATGTTTGTTATGTATGTTATGTATGTTATGTATCTATGTACATATGTATGTATGTTATGTATGTTATGTATGTTGTGTATGTATGTTACATACATACATACATACATACATAACATAACATGCATAACATAACATACATAACATAACATACATAACATACATACATACATACATACATTATATACATTACATAACATAACATAACATAACATAACATACATAACATACATAACATAACATAACATAACATACATAACATACATAACATACATACATAACATATGTATGCATGTATGTATGTACATATGTATGTATGTAGGTATGGTATGTATGTTATGGATGTAATGTAATGTATGTTATGTAATGTAATGTAATGTAAATGTAAATGTAATGTAATGTAATGTAATTTATGCATGTAATGTATGCATGTAATGTATGTATGTATGTTATGTTATGTTATGTTATGTTGTGTTATGTTATGTTTGTTATGTGATGTCATGTTATGTGATGTTATGACATGTTATGTTATGACATGTTATGTTATGTTATTATGTTATGTTATGTTATGTCATGTTATGTTATGTTGTTATGTTATGTTATTATGTTATGTTATCTTAAGTTATGTATGTAATGTTATGTAATGTTATGTAATGTAATGTAATGTAATGTACGTAGGTATATGTGAATGTATGTATGTATGTATGTATGTATGTATGTATCTATGTATATATGTATGTATCATACTATGTATATATATATATATATACCATTTGTATATATAAGGGTTGTCTATCCGCAAAGTATGAAAAAAGCCGTTAGAATGTGTAAAACCTTCAACGGATACAACGAAAAAAATGTCCAACCCTTATGAAAACTATCAAATGTTTTCTAAAAATCAACAAACTAAGCACATTTAGAAAGAATTAAGACATATTAAGCACATAGTCCATATTTTTACTACATAAAAATATATATAAACAAAGTTTATATGGACTATGTGCTTAATATGTCTTAATTCTTTCTAAATGTGCTTAGTTTGTTGATTTTTAGAAAACATTTGATAGTTTTCATAAGGGTTGGACATTTTTTTCGTTGTATCCGTTGAAGGTTTTACACATTCTAACGGCTTTTTTCATACTTTGCGGATAGACAACCCTTATATGCATAAATGGTCATAGGGGGGAAGGGGGGCGGGTTTCAACGAAGTTGAAACGGGGGGTTGGGGGGTTATTAAGTTAGAAATCAAGTGTCTTTAAAAATTCAATGTCAGGATTAGTGCTTTCATTTTGTTTCTTTTTGTGATACTCTTTATTGTATTCTTTTATCTTGTCTTTGTTGTCGTCTCTGTATCTCTGCTTCATTTGCTGTACTTTGGCTTTATTTTTCTTGTAGTATTCCCTATTGTATGCATTTATTTTGTCTCTATTCTTCTCCACATATCTCTTTTGGATTTCCTTTATTTTATCGGGATGATTTTCTGTATACTTTTTCTGGTATCGTTGCTGTTTTGTGTCGGTATCCATTGGTTATATACATATAATCCCATTACCCTTAATATAAAATCTATACTTCCCTTATGTTTAATCTATTGTGTATATGAGCACGTGAGAGCGAGTTTTAATTAAATACCGCTTCCTACATAGTGTCCAATCCCCCACGTTGGCCGTGTCCGACTTCAGTTTTAAGACCTCGGACACTTTTTATTATTTTTTTAAAGGATTTTATATGTTATTATACTTACTATTAATACTTTTTTTACTTGGACAGGGTGTCCAACCTTATAAGAGAAAAATAAAAAAAAAAAGTATGTCTATATGAATTCATATAGACATATATAAAGGGTTTCGGCTCCCAAGGCCAAAGGGCGGACAGGGGGCAGGAAGATGAATTTTAATAAATCTCCCTCTGCTCTCTCTCGCAGACGGACGGCCTTTATCCAATGTGTGGTGATGGAAATCCAGTGGAAATCCACACGACGAGAAACGGAAAAACGAAATGAAAACAACATAACAAATTAATAATGACTGCTAAATTTTGCAAAAAATAAAAACCCATAAAGGAAAATAAAATAAACTAGTAAAGCACCTCAAAAGAAACTCATCACACCGCTCCGTCAAAAGTAAAAAGGTAATATGACAAAAAAAATTAAAAAGCACCAAGTAACCGGTGTTAACAAACGGGAATTGAACCCACGACACGGAAAACCGAGTGTGAGCACCCTACCCGTTCATCTACCCGACACTAATGCAACATTGTTTCAACAATTACAATCATAAAAACATACACATCCAACTTAAGAGATAATCTGGAAAAAAAGTGGAGCAGGGACGACACGTAGAAATGGAAAAAATTATTACTATTTTTCAGTAAAAGTGTGCGGGCAAAACAATGCCGTGTGCCCGCCTGCCCGCCTGCCCGCCGGGCAAGCGGGCAAAACTGCCAGAACATCCTCATAAACAGAATGAGTGAGAACCTAGTAAGTAGGGAAGACAGAACGATTGAAGAATGGATTGATGTCTTTAAGACGACGAAGGAGAGTAAGACTAATTTGAAGAAGTATAGAATAAGATGTGAAGAAAGAGTAGCCAAAGCAAATAAAGAAATAGAATTATTGAAGGAGAAAATGAAACCAGAACTTACCAAAATGAGAGCAATTGACATTATGATTAGAAGATTGGATAATGAAAGAGATAATGTTGAGGAGGATAGAGAATATGATAGGAACAGAAAGAATGAATTGAGGAGGATTGAAAAAGAAAGAAAATTATTCAAAGAGTGGAGGAGGGAGCATAGGAGCGAGTTTAGCAAAGTTGTCCAAGATAGAATTCTTAGAGGGATTGAAAACGAAAAACTTACTTTCAATCAATCCTACATTAGATATTCAACATATATCCCAGTCCAAGTTAAATCAGAATATAGTCTGATGAATGAGCATGATGGGAATATGTATAGATGTATGAGAGGAGATTAGAGTAGCCTTGTTTATGTTGTGCATCTGCCTACCTGCTCACTTCTCCTTAAGCATCACGATAGACAACAAACAATGCTACAACCCTTCTCATTATATTTTATAAAAAGCACAGATTAGTTTATTATTAGAACGGCTTAAAGGCACTACCCACATATGTTTTTTGTGCTTTTTGATGTGTGGGTAGGTCATGTCGGAAGAATTGATGCGGATGTTCAGGGAGGCCAATATCTCCGAAGTGGATGGGAAGACTATCATCACGTTGGACGGCAAGAGAACTCCAGCCCCTTCTGCTACCGCCCCTTCTGCTTCTGATCCTCCCGCTTCTGATCCTCCCACTGATCAAGAAGAGGATGAAGATAATGAGGACACTCCCCCGCAAGGGTGGCACACATATGATACTCTGGAAGAAGGATATGCTCAGGGAAGAAACATACGTGTCAGAGTGTCAAAGGAATTCCTCAAAGCGACAAAATTGGCGGGGTCTTTTTCCAACAAGTCTACGATCCGAGAAGCAGGGAGAGAAAATTTTTTTTATAAAACAGCAGTATGGAATACTAATATTCAAAACCCAAAGCACACAAAGAATTTTCTTGTCTTCGTCAATGGCGAAGTATTTGTTTACAACTCAGTGACTGCAGTTGCGAAATTGGGAGATAGAACTCTCAATATTGATTGGATGATACCTCTGGAGTGACTTTTTACAATCAACTGATTTATTAAAGTATGTTTCTTACTAATTGATTGTTGTTTAAAGTATTCTTAAATCCGGTGTGAACATTGAATTCATTAATAAAAACAATATTTATGACTTAGAAAAAATATAAACTTGTTTAATATACACAAGTCAGTCAATGTGGAGTGAGAGTGATAGAAAGTTTGTGAGGCAATTAAAAGTAGCAGACACCGAACAAAAATTTATAATGTAGTGTCTAATCATTTTGATAGTGACCATAAGCCGTCAATCGCCTTCCATAATTCTATAATGTTATTATTTTCTAATAAAACTACTGATGAAGAAGCACTGGAAACATTAAAAGTTATTTACCCTAAATATGTCATAATTTATCCAAATTTACAATCAAGACGACAACGAATATCTGAAGTTAGAATGAAGGCAATTAAACCAAATCAAAGTGAAAAAGTTTATGAAATGTCCAAACTAGATAAATACTTCAATTTGAACGAAGATGAAAGAATTGA
The DNA here is from genome assembly GCA_019918135.1 of Paulinella micropora. Taxonomy (NCBI): domain Eukaryota; phylum Cercozoa; class Imbricatea; order Euglyphida; family Paulinellidae; genus Paulinella; species Paulinella micropora. Next base: position 110,218 of record WBZZ01000307.1, read on the forward strand.
AATCGTAGAAGGACACAAGAAAGATGTGAAGCAGAAAAATGAAGAAAAAATACAAATAGATGTGCGGGATGTGATGGCGAAAATGAATGAAATGATCATGAGCGATGATGTCTATATGAAACTGCTATCATTAATGATAGCAACTGGTGCCCGCCCCGTAGAGATATTTGATAAGAATACATATGAATTAATCCCTGATAAGCCGAGTTGGTTAAGAGTTAATAATCTAGCGAAGAAACGGGAGGGGCAAAAGAAGAATTGGACAGAAAGGCCAGTTATTCTTTTTACTCCCGAATTTGTAATTGATAAAGTAAATTCAATTAGAAATCATTTCAAGAAAAAGAAAGCGGTTATTATCAACGATGACGGGCAATTAGACAAACAAAAAAACAATTAGTTAAACAAACGAATAATTAAAATCTTTCCGTGGCTGGAGAACTATAAACAGAAGAGCAGTATGCTGAGAAAGTTGTATGCAAGTTTATCTTATTCTAATTTCGCCAATCCAAAGTTGGAGAACTATAACACATGGGTAAGCAATGTGCTGGGACACGGCGATATGATGACAAGTTTTTCGTATTCATGGGTAAATGTGGCCGATCCTGAGGAGATTAAAGCAGAAGGGATTAAAACAGAACTTGAAGAGTTAAGAAGAAAGATAGATTTATATCTGAATTTAAATAATATTAGCGAAAACGGAGAAGAAGAAAGCAAATATGAACCATTAGGAAAGAGAGCGAGCCGTGCAGATAAACTTGAATTATTGGAAAAAATATGGAACGATTACGAAGGGCAAATAACAAATACTAAACTACGACAATTAAGCGGGATAGGAGCAGTGCTTGTCAATGAGTTTGTAAAGCAGAAGAAGGAAAAGCCAGAAGAAGGAAAACAACCAGAAGAAGTGAAGCAACCATTAAGAAGAAGTGCTAGAATTAAAAAGAAGGCTAATACTTAACCACAATCAATGGGGGCACTCTGTATTGCTTCCTGTATTTACTCTCCCACCTGAAACATGCAACGGAGCATATGGTGAACCATTCTATGTAATCCACACTATCAACATTTACGGCGATTATAGGCGGATGTGATTGAAATGTGGGTGCCAGTCCGCATATATCACAAGTCCCTTGTTGATATTTTTTATGTTTTCCAAATAGACAAAGGTTTTAATGTGGCCAACGATATCCGCGGGCAATTCTTTAATAATAACTGACATGTTTTATATAAAATATCTTATAATATAAGATTAGTCTATTTTTGAAAAAAAAAGACTTACATATTATGATATAGAATGAACCTTTTTGGTCAAAGCACGAACACTCCATCGTCATCATCTACATCGTCATCATCTTCTTTATCAATAGATAATATTAAAGATGCTTTACCAACAACGGCCTTCGGAGAATTGAGAACTGCCACTTTATCGCCAGTATTACAAAATGTATTTACATATGGTATCAATACTCGTTTCTTTGACAAAACAGAAACAAACGGCGGAGTGGTATCAACTGCTAATTCAATGGCGGTTTTGACCACATCGGCCTCAGGTAATTCAACCGCACAGATTACGACTATAGAGAGAGCAAAATATAGAAGTGGCATGGGCTTGGTTGCTAGATTTTCGGCCGTGTTTCCATCATCTACCACCGCGACTACTTTCAATTGCGATATTGGCATAGGCACACCAGCAGACAATTTATGTTTTAGACAATCAAACTCGGGAATGTCCGTTGTGAGAACGGCGGGAAGCGTAGAAAATGTGGTTAGTCAGTATGCTTGGAATGTTGATAAATGTGATAATACGGGAAACTTCCCCACGATTGATTTTACTAAATTGAATGTGTTTGAAATAGTCCTCCAATATCTGGGTGGCGGTCAGATTACATTCAAAGTTGAAAACCCGCGAACTGGCCGAATGGAGGTAATTCATGCGATTAAATACGCGAACACTGCTACCACTCCATCATTGGATCAGGCGGCGTTTGCTGTTTATGCGAAGGCATATTCGTCAAGCCTTCAATCCGTTGTAATGAAAACGGCTAGCATGTTTTTGGCGGTTGAAGGGAATATTGACAGGACTATTGCTATAACGAATTCATATGACAATGTTAAAACTATAGGAGCAACTGAAAATGCCATATTTACTATTAGAAACCGCGCCACATTCAACAGCAAAACGAATTACAACATAATATACTTTGAGAATTTATGTGTTAGCAATACAGATACTAAAACATGTATTGTGAGAATTATTCTTAATACCACATTAGGAGGCACACCAGCATACAGCAATTACGATACAAACACATCGTTAGCAGAGGTTGATACGGCGGGGACAACCAGAACGGGTGGAAGTATAATACTTACATATGTGCTGTCTGGTGGTTTGTCCATATACATTGATTTGTCTCAATATAACATCAAGATAGGAACAAGCAAAACATTTACCATATCAGCACAATTAACGAGCGGTGGAACGGCGAGCATTTACGCTTCATTAAACTGGATTGAAGACCAAATTTAAACAAAAAAAATACACACTTTCAAAAATACAGGCTTTCAAACTTTTTTTCTATCTCTACTGCTAGATTGTTAATATTTGTTTTTTTTGTCATTTCCTCAACAATTGGTGCATGGTATTTCCTTAAATACCGATAAAACTGATCCATATTAGTCCCGCACGGGATTATATCTTTTTTTTGTTTCAAACGGCACTCGTTGACAGCCGTTATCAACTTAAACAATTTATCTATATTGTCCAAAAATATCATATAATAAGGGAAATTATAGTCCAAATGTAAATAAACCGATAGGATTAAGCATGATACACCTTGAGCAGAATTGAAACGTCAAAATTGACAGGACATTCAAGCACTTCACCGCCCGCATTTCTAATTACAATATCAATAGACCTTAAACTTTTTGTTGTATTAAATGGCACATAATCGGCGACATCATTAGAACTCTCAAAGTAGCACTGGACTCCATAGGGCTTGTCTAAATTACATTTACCAACGACAGAGAAATTACCATTTGCTTCAACTAAACCAGACTGATTTAAAGCACGGCTATGGACATAAACGGCCGTTTCACCGATTAGATTGACTATAGATTGCATCGTGCTACTCGCCGCGGCTGAAATATCGGCAGTTAGTCCTATTTTGTCGCTAATAGTGCTGTTATCGTAATCAAAAGCATACGTATCACCAGTGAAAGCGAAATTCAATTTATTAACGGAGTTCAAAGTTATAACTACGGAGTTAGGGTAATTGCTGAATTAATCGCAGTTTGAAGAGCGGTAATAAATGTATCAATGGTGTATTGATTTGCTGTTACGATTGCCGTTTTGTAGCCGATCCAGTTGTTTTAATCAATGTGAGAGTGTTGGCATAACTCGGTATGTTTGGGAAAACATTTGGAATAGAGATACTTTTGACGACATAAGCACTGATTATATCAATATTACGACCAGTTGCTGGTAAATCAACGACGAAACGGCCATTGTGAGTAGAAGCGGATTTGGATTCTGTTTTATCGCTTGAGGAGACGCGAAGGAGGAAATTTTTGCGGGTTCGCTTTTCGTCTTCTAAGTTAGAGATCGTAAATGACATTGCTATATATAGCAAAAAATATTATTCTAATTAAATTAAAATCCCATCAAACATAAACCGATTGGAAGTGCCTCCATGTTCCTTTTGTGAGTTTTGGTTTTTCTATGTTTAGAAATACTATCCTTTCTTGAAAAATCACCACATTCACATTGCACTCTAACAGACCCTCTTTCTCGTGATAATTGGTTTAGATATTCCTTGTTTTTTTCACGATATAATCTATCTCTTTCTGCTATTTTGGCTTTATTGTTCCATCTATAATTTTCGTCTATTTGTGGATTTTTCTCACGATATTCTTTTTTCTTTTTGGCCAGATGTTCTTTGTTTCGTTCATTATATTCTCGTTTGTGTTGCTTTACATATTCAGCATTGTCTTTATGCCATTCATTCACACTCCTGCCAGATATTCTTTTATTTACACACTTGTTTTCCCTTATATATTCGCCTTCTCTTTTATTAAGTTGATCGGAAGTCTCGCACGGGTAGTGTTCCAAAAGTTCAATATAAGCGTCTTCGTGTTTGATTATTTCAAAACTGGAAGTATATTTATATTTTTTTTCGTCCTTTTCCCAGAGTTTAAAATTATGGCGATGATCCGACATACGAGCAGACAATTCTTGTGTGGTGCTTCCTATGTAAATTTTATCTGTTTGGTGAGACCTAATAGCATAGATTTTCCCATTTTGACAATTTCCAACCCGTGGCATATTGTATTATGTTGTATATTGCGATATGTTTATATGGTTATTTTTATCTTTTTTGTTTAAACTACACATACTAAGAGAGATTTTAAATAAATAAGGCTTACATTTAATCATTGTTTTACGACGCATCTACTGGGGTAGATAGACGCGACTTTAACATATTTCAACCAAGCAGTAATGGCGCGAGTAGCATTATAATCGGCCGCATAACGAAGAGTGACTTCAGCAGTTCGTGAGTTATTAACTGCTAGACCAGATGCTCCAATGTGAGGCGACTGATTGAGTGTCTGGATAATGGTAGCAAATCCTCCGTTATTGTCTGTGTCAGTAGAGCCAGAGGGGGCATAATATTTACGAAAGTTTTCAAGAGAAACAGATGAACACATATAAGCATCACGGATACCCATAGTCGCTTGTAGATTGTTAATATACAATTCCGCACATCCTCTTCTAACAGCAGCAACCGTGTCGGTGCTTCCTCCAAGTTCCATCTTCTGTTGTGGAGCATACCAATCACCAATACGGCATTGATATTGTTTATAAGGCATTATAGCAGTTCCAAGGTTATCAATGCTAGCATTGTCAGCAAGCACATTTTGAGTTACGATATACAAGCACTGAGCACGAGCAACTGCTTTATTCACTTGAAGATTAAAATCATCCGATGTCCCCGGGTTCGCCTTTTGGTTGTAATATGTTTCATAAGTGTATGGGAGCCCATCCTTGCTTCCCATCTGTTCCATAATATTTCTCTGGACAGCGGGAGCAAGAGAGAATGTCTCCAACATTACAACTGGATTTGATATGATGTAAGTCAAAGCAGTTCCACTAAACTCAGAGGGAACCCCACCAGTGGCAGATCCAATAATAGCAAATGCTTCCTGTGGCGGGGCAAATGTCAAACGAAGCCTCATACCACTAATCAGAGAGGGAGGAATGAGAGTTTCTTCATTAAACACTCCCGAGAAGTAATGGAGAGGAATACAAACTTTCAAATAATTACCAGTGGCCACGGCACTTGGAGTATTGACAGCAAAATCAAGTATAACTTGATCAGTAACATTAGCATTAACTTCAAGACTTTCTCTCTGTCCAGCCATCTGTGCATGCCGACGATAATCATAAGGATAATGCCACGGGAAAATATTTCGCACCATCTTGTTCAAATCTTCAATTCGTTCAAGTTCGCTACCATCCTTACTTTCCAACAAAAATCTTTCAAAAATAGCAGTTGCTGGAGTATTTAGGAAGCCAATGGCACAATCGTTATCTGCTTTAGTGTCCAACCCGTCTGCCTTAACATCAAATGTTAAATAACAATTTTTTCCATAAACAAAATCAGTGCTCGCCTGTAGCGTAAAAATCATTTCAGTCCCCGACGAACTGGTATAAGTCTGCTGGTCAGAGAAGTTCTTCTTAAAGATACTCCCCTGCTCAGTGAGCGCCAGATTTGCTGGCAACTCATACCTGAGGTTGTTGAGGGTCATCAACTCCTCCGTGTTTTTACTATCCTTTCCTTCCATTTTTGTTGTTGTGGTTGTAAAAATTACACTGCTTATTATACTAATAAAAAATAATAGAAATTAAAAATAATTATTTATTCACCTGAAACTGATTGTTTAATAATATCAACTGAATTCTGTATATTGTCAAGTCTCGCATCTTGTGGTGAAGTCAATTGAAACTCTCTTGCCTCAGCATTTTGAACCGCTTTCTTCAAATAAGCCAAACTGCTAACAGCGGTGTCCAAATCAACAACATCCCCTTTTTCTTTGCTATCAGAAATGTCGGTTAATGTGTTTTGAATGGTGCTCTTCTCATGTGAGACAAGGTCGCCAAATTCGGTTAATGGTTGATTAACTAATGGAGCACCATGACTACTCCATAATTCAAACTGATTTAGTTGAAAACCATCACTCGCGGGTCGGTTTCCTTCGTTGAGTTTGTTAATAAACTCGTTAGACAATCTATTGGAGGCATGTGTGTTTTTAATCATTATATAAATGTAAGTTGATTTTTTTCTAATTTAAATCAACTTTAAAATATATTTTATCAATTACCATTAATTATTTTTTTCATAATTTGTAAATTCTGGTGCGTAATTCTTTCCTCTTTCATTTTCTTTAAATCCGCTATGGCTTGATTTACATCAACGTCGGCAACCTCCTTAGGTGGTGGTGGAGTTTCCTTAGAAGCATCTTCTATTGCTTCTATCTTGCTTGCTGGTGTTGTGGTAGTTTTTATTGGCACAGAAACAGGAGTTGGATTGACAGATTTGGGTAAAGAATGTTCAACCTTAGGTGCTGGAGACATTTCAACTGGTTTCGCATTTGGTTCGGGAGTTGAATTATTTGCCGATGCTATGTCTGGCGCCTTTCTTTTCAATGCTTCGTCTGGCACTTGGTCTGGTTGCCCGCTGGCGATAGGTTCGTTAAGTGTTTTCTTTCCCCTAGGTGCTTTTGGACGGATTAGACTTTTAATCTTACCACTCTTAATACCCTCTTCTATTTTTTTGATTGCCACATGTTTGGGTGTTCCCTTACGAATTGTTGTGAGTTTGCCTTGTCCATTTTCTTTATACCAAATTGACATTGCTTGATGATAAGGGGTCGCATATAGTTTCTGTGCTGACATATTATATTATTATGAAACAAAAAAACTTTTTAATTGAATTAGTTTATAAATTGGTCATATCTCTGTCCTTGTTTAATCGCAATATAGTAGAGAAATTCTTTCTAAACTGGGTCGTTCTATCACTAGCCGTATTATTAATTGCTAGAAACGAATAAGGTTCTGCCGTAGCATATTTAACCATATTGTAAAATTCTTTTTTGGTGAGAAAAGGACTTTCATATTCATCTGCCAGTCTGTCAAGTTCGCTTCTCCTTACTCCATTAAAAATAATCATCCAATGGCAATTAATTCTTATTCTTCGCGGGAGTTGTGTATAACTCTGAGTTGCTACCCAGACTGACACTTTAGCATGTGTTGAAGCGAAAAACAACTCGGTAAGCACTTCTGATTTGAGAAAGGTTTTACTCTTTGCTATGTCATCCAATAACAATAATATCTTTGGTGCCTTCTTAAACCCTTTAGTTTTAATTAGTTCTTTTTGTTTAGTTAATATTTCGCGCATTAGTTCTGGGCGGTCTTCTTTGATTATGTCTTCTTTTTTTAACTTGAGAGTGTCTTCCAAAATTGGACATGGACTTAAGCAAAAGACGACTATTCTATCGTAAAAACCTTTCAACATGTTCTTTTTGGCGAGTAGATTACAAATCATAACTGATTTACCACCGCCAGTGCTGGCGCATATAACCATAGTCCCCATTGCTGGCAATATTCCTTCTTTTTGAATAGGGAGCAATTCAACGCTATCTCTTTGTGTTTTAATTGGTTGTATTTCCAAGTCATTGTGAAATTTGGGCGGTTTTTTGCTATCTAACTCTGTTATTACTGGCCTGTCAATGGTAAATTCCTCGTGTGCTTTTTCTATGTTGGTTTTCTCCAGATTTTGCTTCAAAAGTGTTTTTCGTGGCAACTTGTTTGCTATTAATCCTCTACGTATGGATTTAGGCATCTAAAGTTGATTTAATTTAAATTAACTTATCTTATATTATAAGATATCTTATATTATGGGTTTTGAAAATAGTTTGGATTGCATCTATAATTATCATATTCGGCACCAAAAGGTTGGGGTGGTGAAGCGTAATTATAGAAATAAGGAGAGTAAGGACTACCAAAAGCGTAATTACTCGGAGGATTGACGAGCGGTTTAAAATCCTTTCTTTCTGGACGAGTTTGGACTTGTCGCGGGATTTCAGCAGGGAAGTTTCTGGTCAGTTTTCGTTTCATTTTTGGAAATGCTCTTTTGTCTTTCATTCTGGTCTGGATGACTGCTCTATTGTATCTATTCAACATAAAGTGATTATTTGTGTTGCCATAACGTGTGTTATCTAGTGATTCAAAATCATTCTTGGTGTCTAGCATGCGATCGCGTCTTAGTTCGTTGCCTTTAATAAGTGGGTTTGTTTGTGAAGTGCCGATACCTCCATTTTGGTCGCTTGGCATTAGAAAACGAATAAGTGCTAACATATCTTCTCTTTCATCGGCGGGAGTTTTACCCATAAGTTTATCAACCAATTGGTCAATGCTTCTCATGCTATCAACCATGGCTTGATTTGGTGTTGTTGCTGGGTCTGGGTCATCTGAAACTTTGTGTTCTTTCATCATTTCTTTAAGTTTTTCATCTTTAACTTTCTCCTCCCAGAATGGGAGCCCCTGTTTTGTTCCACTTTTATAAACACCTCCTTCATACTCTGGTTGTGGATTTCTTGGTGCTGGTGCTTGTGTTGTTTGCGGTGCTGGTGGTTGAGTTTGCGGTGCTGGTGGCATGGTTTGCGGTGCTGGTGGCATGGTTTGTGGTGCTGGTGGCATGGTTTGTGGTGCTGGTGGCATGGTTTGTGGTGGCATGGTTTGCGGTGGTTGAGTTGGTATTGGTGTTTGTTTTCTTGGCACGCTCGCATCCCTCAATTCTAAATCTTCTAATTGCTTCATTTGGTCTGGTGTCAATTTACCCCTCACTTCTTGATAAATTCTCTTATCCAAAATATCATCCGCATCTGCTACGTCTGATATACTAGCACCTTGATTTAGTGCCTGTTTAATGGCCTCTTCCCATCCAACTTTTGGATCGTCATAATTAGAAAGTTTAATTTTCTTTCCAGTCTTCGCTCTCAACGATTTAACAAATTCCTTTAAGTGCCTCGTTTGGGCACCTTTATCATCAAGTATGAGCAAGTTATTGCCCAGTCCAATAGTATCTGCTACTACCATATTGTCTGAGTATGCGATCGGGACTTCAACACTAAGATTTATATCTTTTTCTATACTTGGTGGAATATCTTTTGTATTTATTTTTTCTATAAAATTATTAATTGTAGTTTCATTTGCTGGTGCAATAAGAGAATATCCTTTCACATCATCGGCTTTTTCTTGCGATTTAACCATTTTGTTAAAACCATCAACGAGTTCCGCATATTGTTTATTAAATGTAGCAGGATTTACCACTTTATTTACTTTAAATGTGGCATCCTTATCAAAACTGCCTACATTTTTCATAACCCCAATCATAGACATTAATGTTTTATCTACATCGCCTATAAATCCATTATACTTCGCATCTGGAGGAGTGGTTTTGATAGTTTTCCAAAACTTCATCGCATCCCAAAAAGATACTCCGCCACGTACCATTCCCTGTGCTTCCAAGGCCATTCTAGATATATCCGCTTTTGAAAACCTTGAGTTGTAATTGTCAAAAATACTCTTGGCAACTTCGGCCGTAGCCAATCCATTACTCGTCAGATAATCACCCATATTGGTAATTCTTTCAAAGTATCGTTTATCGGCAAAGTCTTGGACATTCTTATCGCCAGTAGCATACAATAAATCATGTTCAAAAGCAACTAAGTCCAAAGCATCTGCTGGTAGAATGTAAGGAAACTTACCTCGAGTTCTATCTTCTAATTGAAGACGGCTTTCCACTCGTGTGCCCCCACCATTATAATTACTTCCCTCGGTATGAATTCGTTCTTCTTCCAACTTAATGAGAGCATCTGGTTGAGCAGACCATGTTCTATATATTTCTCCAAGTGCTTTTCCAAGACCGAGAACCGTCATAGTCTCTACGCCTGTTTTAAATGCGCCCCACGCATTTAAAGACATTATTCCAGTGGCTAATCTGCTCGCATATTCTCTTAATACATAATCACCTATTCTTTGCTGTCCGCTCGCGATTAAACGAGGATTAGTAGGAGGCAAACCCTCTGGCACTTCATTTCTTGCTAGTGCCAGCAAAAAGGTATTGAGAGCATCTGCTCTTCTTCTTCCAAGTAATCCAACATTCATTACACGTAGTTGTGGATTGTTGGCAATTATAATAATAGCATTAACAAATCTTTCTACACTTCGGGGGTCATTACCTATTCGTGGCACAAGCATCTTGTGTTCGTCGCCTATCTTTGCTTCTATTGAAGCATCATCTGGGTGTTTTCTCTCCCACTCTTCTCGGTTTTCTTTCCATTCCTTATAATCCTGCTCCGCTTGCGCTCTATCCTCTCTTCGTATTACGCGAATTTTGTCCGCTTTGCCTTTTTCTTTCATATACGTTAAACCCTTATCAGTTAATCGTTTTAAGGCTTCTTCTTTATATTCTTGTTTTACCAATTGTGCTATATCACGCTTCATTTGCTGGATATTGTCTTCTATGTGCGCTATATCATATTTATCGGTAGCCATTGCTAATTTTCGCATTTCAATCATTTGTTCGTTCATGGGGGCAGTTCCGTGTTTTCTTTCAAATTCTTTTATATCAATGCCGTCATCTTGAAGGTGTGCTTTCAGTTCATCGTAATTCATATTTACATAAATACTTCGCTTATTGTCCAACGCGGTAATCCTATCTTTTAAATCCTCCATAGTATTTCCTCTTTTTGTTAAAGCATCCAAAAATCTATCCGCTCTAAGCCTCTCGCGGGCTTGATTATTGACACCTTCATAAACTTGTTCATCCCAATCAGCCTCTTCGTTTGTAAATAAATACTTATATTCGCGTTTGGCTTCGTTAAAATACGTAAAAAATGGTTTTTCGTGTCGTGGCATTTTTTATATCCGCTATTATATATCATGGAAAATAAAAAAGAAAAAAGCAAAGACGAGCGACAACTTGAAGAGTTGGAACGGCTTGGAAAGGAAATTGACCAAATCCGCATCACTCAGAACTTGGTGAATAGAAACCCCAACATTTTTAGAAAACCTGAAAATATCCTTTACCGCTTACCGCTATCAGATAAGCAACGAGAGGTAATTTACAATAATATAATTAAAGAGAAAGATAATATATAATGTTGTTAATATTGCTTTTTGTGTGCTCAACTATTGCTCGGACTGCCTGCGACTTTTACTCACGGATAAGTGAAAAAAAGAATATAAGTTGTGTTTATTGTATTCAAAAAGGTATAGATACTAAATTTAAATGTGTGTATAAGCCAATGTCAGATTGGTGTATTAGTTTTGATGAAGCCATTCCTTTAATGTGCTCAAATGATGATATGTGGTATATGACACATATATATGAATGTTCATTTCTTTGAAGCATTTGGACTTGGAAGCACTATACCCACCAAAAGTGTGAGTATTCCGACATAGACATTCGCAGTTTCGCAGGGGAGGTTTTTTTCGCTTAATTTCACTAAACATAAGATTATTATTCCAATGATTATAGTCATTTGAAAGAGATATTTAATCAATCTGCTATCAGTCTTCTTATTAGTCATACAACAATTCCATTCATTTTCTATCTCGTTTTCAATTTTTTTTCCTCAGTCTTTAGTTCTACTTCAAGAACACGGGACTTTAATTCTGGAGTTAGTTCGCCATCCATATCCATAATAGGCGGGGGTCTGTGAAGTCTAGTTGTATTATTTGACATTTTCTCTAATTTCTTGTAGTATATTCATGAGATTATTATTTTCTTTTTCTAATAAATCTATTGCTTGCGATAGATTACCTACCTTTTCCGCCATGTGTTGAAAAGCACTGACTAATATCGGTATAAAACTTGTATATGTTATGCCTTCAAGGTAGCCATCTCCATCGTCTGCTTTTATTCCACTTTCGGATACAAACTCTGGAAATATTTTTTTAACTTCATCCGCAATAAATCCGTGGTTCTTTTGTTCTTTCTTTTCGTCTGATTTCAAATAATATGAACAACAATTTATTTTCATTAGTTTCTCGCAACAATCCCCGCAGTCCAATGTTTCAATATCTGCTTTTAGCCTCCTGTCCGATGAGTTTGTCCAAGCACCATTGAGAGGAATATAATTATAAGTGCCAGACGGCTCACTTGATGAGTTTGAAGTAGTCCAAGCGTGAAGCAAACCAGTTGTAGAAACAATTGCTCCATAATTCGTATATCCTCCTGATTTAAAAAATAGTTGTGGGTCATTAGTAGAAGCGGGTCTTTTTCGTATTAATAAATTACCGCTAGAAGTTGTTGGTAAAACTATCTCTCCCGATGTATTAATGTTAATCGCCTCATTCCAAGTTATATTATTTCCCGCTGTTGTTCCACTATTGTAATAAAAAGCAAGTTTGTTTGAGATTTTGTATATTTGAAAGTTTGAGCCAGAATTACTTGATTTCCAGTTTGAGCCGTCATAATAAGCATCAAAACTTATACCTATATTGTCATGTGCCCAATTCATTAATTGGAATGTTGGATAAGCATCCGCCGTTGTTATTGCTTGTAAGTGTGCCCCTCCTATATTACTCGCCGTTCCGTATAATTCTAATCCTCCTGTCGCACCCGTGCCCTTTGTTGTATTGCCTATGATTATCGGCTTACCAGATGCTGTTGTTATTTTATCGCTCGTTGCCAATGTCGTTGTTGATATCCCCGCATTTGCCGTTATTGCCTTTGAAGCAGTGATTGCTGTGTTGTTAATTCTAAATAATTCTGTCACCGCACTATGATAAAATACGTGACTATCGGCAGAATTAACATTATAAATCAATGTATTACTAGCAACACCAAATCCAAGAAAAGCAGTCGTTGATGATGTTCCTCCATCCCATAAAACCAGTTTATTGTTGGCCAAGGCACTTCTATCAATGAAAACACTTTTGCCAGCACCTACTACTATATTGTCGCTCGCAGTTAATGTTGTTGTTGATATACCCGCGGTTGAAGTAATTGTTGTTCCCGTTATTGTTCCGCCATTTGTTATGTTGTTTGAATTCATATCTAAGGCTCCATAAAACCGCATACCGCCAGCATTGTTAAAACGGACAATGTCAGACGAAGCACTTTTATTATCCAAAAGTTTTGAAATATAAAGACCTGCTCCTTTTACATCAGATGCTACATTCGTAAATACATAGCCTCGTTGGTTCGCGGTTCCACTTGTAGCAGTATTTAGAGTAAATAAGAAATACTGATAATCTCCTGATGTCTGTGAAAAGAATATATCTCCTCCATTTTGGTTTAATATCCTCGCCCCATTATATGTTATATTTCCACCATTAATGATAGTTTGATTATTAAAATCTGCATTGTTCGTTAAAGTTAGATATTTTATCACAGTGCTCGCACCATTAAATGTTTTGCTTCCTGTTATGGTTTGGTCTGTTGATAGTTTTACATTTTGCCCGTCCAATGTGTCAGCATACCCTTTTGTCGCTCCGTCTGTTGATAATGTCGGAGTTCCAAGGTTGGCTATTTTGCTACTATTACAATCTAGCCCCGAAGCATTTACCCAACCGACTATCGCTCCATCAATAATAAAACTTATTTTTTTGGCATTTATTTCAAAGTTATAATTTACACCAGTGCCCATATCAAGGCATCCGATAGTTCCTATATTGGCTGTGGAGTTAAAAACCACGAAAGTTCCTTTCGTTGTCGCATTCGTTGAATTTCCTGTTATTTCAAGGGCACTGCTAAATGTCTTAATTCCTGCTATGGTTTGGTTTCCTGTTAGTTTCACATTTTGTCCGTCTTTTGTATCAACATAACTTTTATTTGCTCCGTCCGTTGTTGCTGATGGTGTGGCTAAATTTTGTTATTTTGTTGTTATTCAAAGATAGTGTAGTGCCAGTTGCGGTTATAATTAAAGTATTACCTGAATATAACTCAACATACGAACCCGTTATTTGTATCGGATAATAAGTCGCAGTTGCTATTTTTTGTGCGGCAATCATTCCTATATTTGTCGCTGTATCAAAGGCAACACCGATACCATCAAAAGCGGTTGGAGCAGTAGCGCCCCTTACTTCTATTGTTGAAGTAAATTTTTTATTCCCTGCTATGGTCTGGTCTCCTGTTAGTTTAACGACAGAAGTATCAAGAGTAGAAACATCAACACCATCAACAAGATTAACATTTGTTATACTTTGGCTTTTCATATCAATCCCCGCACTAGCATTTATTATGTTGCTGAATGTTTTGGTTCCTGCTATAGTTTGGTCTCCTGTTAGTTTAACGACCGAAGTATCAAGAGTAGAAACATCAATACCATCAACCAAATTTACATTTGTTATTGAAAATCCACCCATATTTAAACTGCCCGTCATAGCCGTTGTTCCGTCCTTTGCTAGTTTGGTATCGGTATATGCTTTTGTTGAAGCATCGCCGTCGTAGAATGGCGCGGGCAGTCCGCTGATTGCTGTTGTGCTGTTAAAATTTAAAACATTATTTGTCAATGTCATTCCACCACCTGTTGTTGGAGCAAAAAGTATAGAAGAACCGACAATAGTTAGTGGATAGCCCGTGGCTCCACCCGCATCCGACGAATAGATAGAGCCCATATTATTGTTATAATTGAAGAATAACTTGCCAGTGTTTAATGGATTTGAGTCTTTTACGGCCACATAAGTAGTAAATATTTTATTCCCTGTTATGGTTTGGTCTCCCGTTAGTTTAACGACAGAAGTATCAAGAGCCGAAACATCAACACCATCAACAAGATTAACATTTGTTATGCTTTGGCTTTTCATATCAATCCCCGCACTAGCATTTATTATGTTGCTGAATGTCTTAATTCCTGCTATGGTTTGGTCTCCTGTTAATTTATCCACAGCACTATCAAGAGCCGAAACATCAATACCATCAACATTACCGACATTTACTACATTAAAACCTCCCATATTTAAATTTCCAAACATCATAGTGAGGCCATCCAATCTAAGAAAAGGTGAGTTTGTATTGCGCCATTGTCCTGTGCTATAAATGAGTAGTTGGTTATTTGTGGGTGTGCCCGTTATGACTACATCCGTTAATTTATCCAATTCAAAGTCGCTTATATAACTTGAAGTCAATGTAGCAAATGAAGTATTGCCGAGCCCATCCGTTTTTAATATTTGATTAGCCGTGCCGTCCGCTAATGGCAAATCGTATTCGTTATTAATTGACACATAACCAGTATCAGATATCAACAAAGAAGAGTTATTATTTTTGACGATATGGTTATGTCGTCTGTCCTTGCTTGTATTGAGTTTGCTTCTATGTGGTCGCCGTATAATACTCCATCAACTTCTAAATCCTCGTCTATTATCACAGAGCCGTAATAGTGATATGCCCACGGATTTCCTAAATGGTTCATATTTTAATTGTATTATTTTATAATAAATCTTATAATAAATCTTATAGTATAAGATAGATATATATATAGTTTAAAAAAATGAATATATTTGGCCGTTCGCAAGAGCAACAATCTATTGACACAAAAACAATCGCGGTCGTGGCTACCCCGACATTAACAAGAAACATTCAAAATGCGTATGTTGGTCTTGATATGCGCTCATGGATGACGAGTTCCACATTTACCACTCTATGCACGGGCGGATATGGTAGCAAAACAATATCAAGTTTAGGATATGGTTATTTCATTAATGTATCATTTCGTGGTTCATTGAATTTACCCGCTCCGACTGGCATTGCCACTTTTCAATTTTGGTTTCATATCACAGATGGCACGAATACATATGATTATTATACCGAAGTGCTAAATTATACAACCGCCATTGATTATAAGTCTTTTGATTGTGTGTGGCTAATCCAAAGATATGGAGTTCAAATGAATTTGATATGGCAGATGACTTGTCCAAACCCGTCTGACACCACTAATAACAGAACAATAAGAATTGTAAATAATACAACCAATGATGCTCTGGTAACGTATGCGGCGGATGCTCCAATAACATTGGAAGTATATTACAAAACGGCATCTGCGGATTATGTCTCTTTTAACCATCATATTTTAATATTGATGTGATGAGAGACATAGCACTAACTGCCTCTTACACGTGAAACCTGTCATACATATCTTTTAATGTTGTTAATTTGCCCTCGTGTTGAGATAAAACATCGGAAAAATGTCTTATAATCTAACTTACCATATTTAAGAGTGGGGCGTTGCTCTGGTGGTATGTGTGCGTATCTGCTTTCGTGCCATTTCTTCATATCCTCCTGTAATATGGTGCGGTCTTCCACTTTCATATACAAGAAGTTAAACGGGTCTTTGGATACTTTCAAATGTGCCGTTATTATTTCATAGCAACTATACCCGCTCTCGGGCGGATTCCGCTTTGCTTTAATCGGTGTTTTCTTCTCTTCTTTTGCTTCCGTTTCCTTTTTTTCTATTTCCTCGCCCACATTAACCTTGATTTCAGTAATGCCTGTTTCTACTAAATCCGCCGTTTTGAATGGCACACTCTCTTCCTCAGCCATACTGCTAACTATGTTTTCCAGTGTAGTGGCCGACGGCATTTCTACTTTTACATTGTCGCTAGTATGTTGATCAACATTTGGTTTGTATTGTTCATAAAATGATACAATGTCGGGTTTCGTCCATTTAATGGTCGGTTTCTTAACATTGCTATCAATCTCCCATTTGGCGATCTCGTCAAGGTAGAATTGCTTTGTGCTCATACTATATAATGGATAGAAAAAAAATACCAGAAGGTATTATTGTTTATTCATCGTCGTCGTCCTGTGTGCTAAATCGCCATTCTTGGTCGCCATAAATAGTTCGCCATGTGTTCTGGCATTCTTCCAGAGAGGGTAATTGTATAAATCTTGGTCTCCTTCCGCCTATGGTTTTCTTTGTTTCCCTTGCATCGGGGATCAGTTTTTTCATTTGCATCCAGAAACTAGTTCGTGAGGTATGGGGATCGTTAATATTTGATTTGTATATGTCATACATTACTTCTTTTGAAACTTCTTCGCCAAATTGTATTTCTGGCATTCCGCTTGAAATATGGCCATCGTTTAAACAATCCAACCACCACTTTCTTATTTTAGATAATGTTTTTTGCTTTTTGTTGTCGTAGTCCGCCTGTTAATATCGTCTCGCGATCGTTAAAAGTGCTAAGGTCTCGTTCGGCAAGAAACTTCGCCAGTCGCTGTCGGTCAATTGCACGAATATCCGCAATCACTTTTCTTTTTTCGTTTTCTTTCATTAGTGCCAATTCGTCCGATACTTCTAATACCAGCCATCGTTGCTCCGTTGTTCCTGCGGGGACAACCCATTCTTCGTTAGAAGCAAGCACCAAGAAGAAGATATTTTCTAATGTGAGATTTGGTAAATATTTTTGTTTGAGAGTGAGTGTATTTTCGGATACCATTTTCTTAATAGTGCCCGCTCGTTCCTTATCACCACCCCACACCATTTCGTCCATATATACGACTATAGCCCGTGCTAGTTGTGCATTGAAGTCGCCTAACACTTCTTTCACATCGGAGGGCTGAAAGTAATATTCGCCACCAATAATATCTTTGAATATTTCAAGGATAATCCCCTTACCTGCTCGTTCTGTGCTGGTTAGCACCAAAGATAAATGTAATTTCTCCCACGGCTTTTGGTAAATGTGTGCAAACATATCTAAAACCTTTTTATAGACATTTTGGTCTCCACCGCACCATCTGTTTAGAATATGTTGAAAGAATGGCTCGTTTTTCTCTTCTTCTGGAGTAAATGATTTTACATCGTGCAATGTGTCGGCGGGGACGGCAAATCCTTTGAATAAGTTATAAAACCCTTTTTTGTTGTCATCAAAGTATGCCTTGGGGTCAAAGATAATATCATTTACCTCTCGTCGTTTCGGGTGAGTATTCCACATTTTGTATAAATCAACAACATTCAATGTGGCGGGGTTTTTGCCTAGTGCTATCCAGTCTTCCTTTGAAAGATTAGTCTTTATTCTTTTGTTTTTGAAGAAGGCCTCCATCGCCGTTTCTGTTTTATAACGAAACACCATTTTATCCCTAGCATCAATGTATTCTTCAATTATGGTCGGCTTTGCCAAGTTAGCAAAACAATATGATTTGTTCATCCATGCCAAAGCGGTTTCTAGAAAATCTTTGAATTTTTCAATCGTCTTACACTCACTGCCAAGTCGCCGTAAGTCATCAATAGTGTTGATATCGTGAGCAATTGCGGGAGTAAATTCATGAATTCGCACACCTTTACCTTCACAACCCGTATCATGGCAGTAGAAATAAAGCCCGTCTCGTTTCCACACAACATAGCAGTTGTCGCTTTGGTTCTCCTCGCCATTTATGATACATTTTCTCACTCCTTTCGTTTTTAAAATAAACATTCGTTGTTTTTGCTCTTTTATCTCCACATTAGGCACTTTACTGAGTATGATTTGTTCAACTTCGGCAATGGTTATGTGCTGGTATCGTCGCAGAGAAGTGTATTCGGGCAGTTTAACACCATAATATGAGGTTTCGTCGGGTCGCATGATTAAGTAATCATCAATTTCAACATTTTGCAATAGTTTCAATGTATTGGTTTTTGGTGTATAAGAGTATGGAAGCAACACACGGCTACTCCCGTCTTTGTGAGAGTAAATGGTGCGAAATGCTCGGTTCTTGTTATACACGGAGATATCAAGAATGGTTCGCAGTTCAATTTTTTTATCCTGCCGTTCAAAGGTAAAGCAGAGGTCAGTGTAATTTTTTTCAATAATGGTTTCAACGAATTTCCAAAATTCTTTTTGTGTGTCGCAGTTGGCAAATACGAAGCCGTTGTCATATGAAAAGTGGCACGACATCTTATCACCCTTGCAAGCATCCAAGTATTTGGCCTTTTTCGGGTTGTATTTCATACCAAGTAGTTGAAATACATTTTCCATTAAATCGTTCCATCGTTCATACATCTTCTCTCGCGAGATACTCAAGTTATCGCCGTCCAAATCGGCAAACATTCGCTGTGGCTTACCATCCATCAACACTTCGTAAAATTGTTTTTGTTCTTCGGGGGTTTTTTCAATCAATTCAATAAAGTCTTCTTGGTTTGGTAAAGTAGTAAATTGTTTGTTGCCCCATTTGATAAGGATTTCGGCCGTTTTGCCCTCCAGTGCTTCTTCCTGTTTCCAGTGCCAGTTGCCATTGTCCAACATAGG
Organism: Paulinella micropora; assembly: GCA_019918135.1. NCBI lineage: Eukaryota > Cercozoa > Imbricatea > Euglyphida > Paulinellidae > Paulinella > Paulinella micropora. Next base: position 129,506 of record WBZZ01000307.1, read on the forward strand.
GGCGGTCATTGTATATCAGTGGTCAGATTTTTTTATAGAAAAATAATTAAATTGTTCTATATATCTATACCCATATGTTATCTTATCCTTAGATGAAATTAAAATATTCTATATATACTTACCGCAACCAAAAGGGAGTGTTGTTGTTTCGCATTTTATTGTAGCAGTCGCATGGTTCATATCCTCTGTAAGCATTACAAAAGGGGCATTGGTAAAAGGCCTTTCGCATGCATGTCGTATGGTAGTATTTGTCTTTGTTCGGGTATCGTGCTATTATATTTTTTGAAATCGCCCTTTTACTTTCGCAGTGGCTACAAAATTTAACATTGGGGTCGTTAAGTCTAACTAGCAACGACAACTCTTTATTCATTTCGCGATTGTTAAACCGCTTGACACAATGTGATCCAATAATCATCTCAGCACCACTGGTTCTGTGCTTGATTATGAAGTTCTTTGTAATTATGTGCCCACAGCAACAATAACTTTCCGTGCCAC
>WBZZ01000308.1:0-12500 GCA_019918135.1 Paulinella micropora
GATTGTAATCAAACTAATGTCTATGTGGGGCTCATTTCGTTGATGGTCGGTATCGTTTTACCCTCTCCAAGTTCTGGGGGTGGTAAGAAGTAAATTAAAAACCAAAAGCGGATAAACCGAGCATATTGTCATAGTGTATTTGACTTTTAAGATGTTTCTGTAAATTATCTTTTTCTAAACGAATTGCCACATGAACACTTGATTATGGTTGAACAACGTATTTTAGTTTTTTCAATAAGTTTCTCTCTGTTTTTGCTCATAATATTCTTTGTGTTTTTTATCTATGCGCTCTTTGTTTCGTTTCGTAATGTTCTTTTACCTCGTTGTGATACATAATCTTTATTTTTTTTCATACCAGTTTCGCCCTCTTTGTGATACATTCTCTTTGTTTAATTCTCTATATTCTTTTATTTTTTGCGTCAAATATTCTTTATTTTCTTCATAATATTCTTTATTAGTTCTACCCGCTACACATCTATTTACACATTTTTCTGTTCTTCTAATCCATTCTCCTTCTCGTTTCCTCAATTGATTTACATTTTCACACTGATATTCTTCAATCAATTCAACGAAGGCATCATCATATTTGACGATTTCAAAAGAAGAAACATAATCGCATTTACCATTCATCCATCTTTTATAAACAATTTTATGAGCATAAAGTCTTTTGTATAATGGTTGAGCGGTTGAACCAATATACACCTGATCCGTTTGATACGACCTAATCGCATATATTTTTCCTTGTTTGTAGTCAGGCATCGTTTTATATCGTTTATTCTCGTTATGTTTAAATAGAATTACATTCATATACTTGAGTTTTATACCACATACTATCACCAGCACATATTAAAGGAACCGCCTCACTAAATGACCGACAATCATTTAACCCATTGTTAATATAAATACAAGTAAAATTATTATTTAGACCCGATTGAATACAATGAATACAATTCGCCGTTTTCTGACCAAAATCTCTATTTAAAATGTAAAAGTCGCAGGCAGTCCGCGACATAACCGAGCACACGAATAGCAATATTAATAACATATATTATAATATCTATAATTTACCAAAGTAAGTTCCAAGCCCAGAATGATGCTTGATTTTTGTTTAAATATGCGGGCTTTCCATCCTTTGTTTTAATTGCTTGATGTCTGGCACGATAACTTTCCCGTCTGTCTTCGTCTTGATGTTTGGTATAATCTGAATAACCAGATGCGCCAAAGTTGATGCGACGGCCGTTATAGACGACATAATACTTTTTTCCTTTCTCTTTACTCTCGCCAAAGTCTGTCGCGCCCAATGACAAGGCTTTCTCTCGTAGCCCCATTATATATTATCTTTCTCTTTAATTATATTATTATAAATCACCTCTCGTTGCTTATCTGATAGCGGTAAGCGGTAAAGGATATTTTCAGGTTTTCTAAAAATGTTGGGGTTTCTATTCACTAAATTCTGAGTGATGCGGATTTGGTCAATTTCCTTTCCTAGCCTTTCCAACTCTTCAAGTTGTTGCTCGTCTTTGCTTTTTTCTTTTTTATTTTCCATCTTATATAATAGCGGATATAAAATGTGGTTTCAAGAAAAAAAATGGTTTGATTATTACAATCAAGCCAGAAGAGAACATAAAGGTCAGTCCAAAGAATTTATTACAGCAAAGGCAAATGAACTAAAGAGGGCGGATAGAATATCAGATGCTCTAACTTACGAAGAAGAAGACGATGATCCAACGATAGAAAAATTAAGGGACAAGATTGAAACATTGAACCAGAATGTAAAATCAAAAAAATACTACAATATGAATTTGAATCAATTAAAGGAGCATCTCAGAAATGAAGTTGACTTTGACATTGAAGAATTTGAAACAAAATATGGTAATGCTTCCATAGAAGAACAAGTAAATAGACTTGCCATTAAAGCAAGTGGTATTGATAGGTGGAATATTGAGTATATGAATAGAGATATTGAACAAATGAATAGAGATATAGAGCAATTAACAAGCCGTTGGGGATATACAGAAGAAGAAAAAAAAACACTTGTTAAACTTACTCGTAATGGGCTAACTCATTTATTGGAAAAAGGCAGAAATGAAATAAAAGCATCAGCGAAGAGGGAAAACAAACAATGGCAGGCACGGAACTTAAAAGAATGGGAACAAAACAGATTAGAATATGAACAGAAAAATCCAGAGAATGCTTTGATTGAAGCAAAGATAGGGGAGGAACTCAAAACACTTATGCCAAGATTAACAGGTAATCAGAGAGAGACGACAAGACTTGTAGATGCCATCATTAAAAGTATTCAAGATATAATTATGAGTCCTAGATTAAGTAGAATACTGGATACCACTACAAGGCTGGGCCGTTATAGTGTGAGCAGATTGGTATGGAATCGCTTATTAACTGTTACTGCTAATCATCCTCAAATCCGTGCCATGACTGTTGCCGTGATGGGAAGACAGGGTGCGGAGTCTTTCAGAAGGACATTAGAAGCATTAGCAAGAAACGAAGCACCACCAGAGTTACCTCCGCCTAACCCTCGTTTAATTGCGGTGGGACAACAAAGAATGGGCGATTATGTGTTTCGGGATATGATGAGAAGAGTGGGCATACAAGCGTCAACATTGTTCTTATGGAATAAATTTAAAATTTATGTTGAATCTGCGGGTTGGATTGCTTTCTGGGAATTTCTAAAGCACACATATAACATATGGACTGCTCAACCAGATGCTATTATTAAATTGGAAGAAGAACGATTTCATACTACTGGAAGCAATTATAATGGCCCCGCCACACGAGTAGAAAGTCGTCTCCAATTAGAAAATAGAACTCGTGGCAAGTTTCCTTACATTTTACCAGCAGACACTTTGGATTTGATTGCTTTTGAACATGATCTATTGTATGCTACTGGTGATAAAAATGTCCAAAACTTCGCCGACCAACGATACTTTGAAAGAATTACTAATATAACAGAGTATTTAACGAGTAATGGATTGGCTACGGCCGAAGTCGCCAAAACTATTTCTGACAATTACAATTCAATGCTTTCAAAAGCAGATATATCTAAAATGGCATTACAAGCACAGGGACGTGTCCGCAGTGGAGTATCATATTTGGACGCGATGAAATTCTGGAAAACTATTAAATTAACACCTCCAGATGCGAAATACGATGCTTTTATATACAATGTAGATCAAACATTAAATTCTATGATTGGAGTTATGAATAATGTGGGCGGTTTTGATAAAGACACTAACTTTAAAGTAAATAAAATAGCCAATCCTGCTACATTTAGCAAACAATATGAAAAATTGGTAAATTCGTTCAATCAAATGGTTAAATCACAAGAAAAAGCGGATGGTGTGAAAGGATATTCTCTTATCGCACCAGCAAATGAAACTACAATTAATAATTTTATAGAAAAAATAAATACACAGAGCACAAAAGATATTCCACCAAATATAGAAAAAGATATAAATCTTAGTGTTGAAGTCCCGATCGCATACTCAGACAATATGGTAGTAGCAGATACTATTGGACTGGGCAATAACTTGCTCATACTTGATGATAAAGGCGCCCAAAAGAGGCACTTAAAGGGATTTGTTAAATCGTTGAAAGAGAAAACTGGAAAGAAAATTAAACTTTCTAATTATGACGATCCAAAAGTTGGATGGGAAGAAGCCATCAAACAAGCACTAAATCAAGGTGCTAGTATGTCAGATGTAGCAGATGCAGATGATATTTTGGATAAGAGAATTTACGAAGAAATGCGGGGGAAATTAACTCAAGACCAAATGAAGCAATTGGAAGAGTTAGAGTTAAAAGATATTCAAGTTGAAAAAACTAATCCACCGCAAGCAACACCAGCACCACAAACCATGCCACCACAAACCATGCCACCACAAACTCAACCAACACCTGAACCCAAACCAATACCAGCACCACAGACAACAGCATTTGTGGAGGAACCAATTCAACCGCCACAGAATGATTTAAAAGAAGACCCAGATAACACGACAACTAATGACCAAATGGTTGATAGCATGAGAAGCATTGATAAATTGGTTGATAAGATTATGGGAAAATCTCCCGCCGATGAAAGAGAAGATTTAATGGCACTTATTCGTTTTCTAATGCCAAGCGACCAAAATGGAGGTATCGGCACTTCACAAACAAACCCACTTATTAAAGGCAACGAACAAAGACGAGATCGTGTGCTAGAGACCAAGAATGATTTTGAATCACTAGACAACACACTTTATAGCAACACAAACAATCACTTTATGTTGAATAAATACAATAGAGCAGTCATTCAGAATAGAATAAAAGAAAAAAGAGAGTTTCCAAAAATGAAACGAAAACTGACTAGAAACTTCTCTGCGGAAATCCCGCGACAAGTCCAAACTCGTCCAGAAAGAAAGGATTTTAAACCGCTCGTCAATCCTCCAAGTAATTATGCTTTTGGTAGTCCTTACTCTCCTTATTTCTATAATTATGCTTCACCACCTCAACCATTTGGCGCTGAATATGATAATTATAGATACAATCCAAACTATTTTCAAAACCCATAATATAGTAAGACATGCCGAGGTCTATACATAAAGGATTAATAGCAAACAAGTTGCCACGAAAAACACTTTTGAAGCAGAATTTAGAGAAGACCAACATAGAAAAAGCACACGAGGAATTTACTATTGACAGGCCAGTAATAACAGAGTTAGATAGCAAAAAAACGCCCAAATTTAAGAATGACTTGGAAATACAACCAATTAAAACACAAAGAGATGGTGTTGAATTGCTTCCTATTCAAAAAGAGGGAATATTGCCAGCAATGGGAACTATGGTTATATGTGCGAGCACTGGTGGAGGCAAATCAGTTATGATTTGTAATCTACTCGCCAAAAAGAACATGTTGAAAGGTTTTTATGATAGAATAGTCGTCTTTTGCTTAAGTCCGTGCCCGATTTTAGAAGACACTCTTAAGTTAAAAAAAGAAGACATAATCAAAGAAGATAAGCCCGAGTTAATGAGAGACATATTAACTAAACAAAAAGAACTGATTAAAACTAAAGGATTTAAGAAGGCACCAAAGATATTATTGTTATTAGATGACATTGCGCAGAGTAAAACTTTTCTCAAATCAGAAGTGCTTACTGAGTTATTCTTTGCTTCAACACATGCCAAAGTGTCAGTCTGGGTAGCAACTCAGAGTTATACTCAACTCCCACGAAGAGTAAGAATTAATTGTCATTGGATGATTATTTTTAATGGAGTAAGGAGAAGCGAACTTGACAGACTGGCAGATGAATATGAAAGTCCTTTTCTCACTAAAAAGGAATTTTACAATATGGTTAAATATGCTACGGCAGAACCTTATTCGTTTCTAGCAATTAACAACACTGCTAGTGATAGAACAACCCAGTTTAGAAAGAATTTCTCTACCATATTACGGCTTAATAAGGATAGAGATATGACAAACTTGTAAAATTAAATTAAATGTTTTTTTTTACCATAATATATGACATGACGGAATCAACTAAATTATACAAAACTTGCTATCATCAGGCAGTCGCACTTTGGCATAAACAAAATGCACAAGGAAAATTCGTAACCATTCGTAAAGGATCGCCCGAATACCTAGCAGTAAGGAAGATAGAAGAGGATATTAAGAGCGGTAAGATTAAGTGTCAATTAAAGCCAAAAGTAAGCAAAGTAAGTAAGAAAAACGAACAACCTATTGCCAGCGGGCAACCAGACCAAGTGCCAGACGAAGCATTGAAAAGAAAGGCTCCAGACATAGCATCAGCAAATAATTCGTCTCCCGAACCAAACGCAAAACCTGTTGAAATGTCTCCAGCCCTAAGGTTGAACAATCCTTACCAAAATCTGTTAATCCAACTCCTGTTTCTGTGCCGAAACAAACTACCACAACACCAGCAAGTAAGATAGAAGCAATAGAAGATGCTTCTAAGGAAACTCCACCACCAACCAAAGAAGTTGCGCAAATTAATGACATTGATGTAAATCAAGCCATAGCGGATTTAAAGAAAATGAAAGAGGAAAGAATTACACACAAGAATTTACAAATCATGAAAAAAATAATTAATGCTAATTGACAAAATAATTATTATTTTATATAATGATTAAAAACACACATGCCTCCAATAGATTGTCTAATGAGTTTATTAATAAACTCAACGAAGGAACAGACCCGCGAGTGATGGATTTCAACTAAATCAATTTGAATTGTGGAGTAGTCATGGTGCCCCATTAGTTAATCAACCATTGACCGAATTTGGCGACCTTGTCTCACATGAGAAGAGCACTATTCAAAACACATTAACAGACATTTCTGATAACAAAGAAAATGCGGATGTTGTTGATTTGGACACTGCTGTTAGCAGTTTGGCTTATTTAAAGAAAGCGGTTCAAAATGCTGAGGCAAGAGAGTTTCAATTGACTTCACCACAAGATACAAGACTTGACAATATACAGAAATCAGTTGATATTATTAGACAATCCGTTTCAAGTGAATAATTAATTATTTTTAAATTCTATTATTATTTTTTTATTATAGGAACATTGTGAATTTTACAATTCTACAAGCACACAAAAATGGAAGGAAAGGATTCTAAGAATACTGAGGAGTTGATGACCCTCAACAACCTCAGGTATGAGTTGCCAGCAAATTTAGCACTCACTGAGCAGGGGAGCATCTTTAAGAAGAACTTCGCCGACCAGCAGACTTATACCAGTTCGTCGGGAACTGAAATGATTTTTACATTACAGGCGAGCACTGATTTTGTTTATGGAAAAAAATGTTATTTAACATTTGATATCAAGGCAGACGGGTTGGACACTAAAGCAGATAACGATTGTGCCATTGGTTTTCATAACACTCCAGCAACTGCTATTTTTGAAAGATTTTTGTTGGAAAGCAAGGATGGTAGCGAACTTGAACGAATTGAAGATTTGAACAAGATGGTGCGAAATATTCTCCCGTGGCATTATCCTTATGATTATCGTCGGCATGCACAGATGGCTGGACAGAGAGAAAGTCTTGATGTTAATGCTAATGTTACTGATCAAGTTATACTTGATTTTGCCGTCAATACTCCAAGTGCCGTGGCCACTGGTAATTATTTGAAAGTTTGTATTCCTCTCCATTACTTCTCAGGAGTGTTTAATGAAGAAACTCTCATTCCTCCCTCTTTGATTAGTGGTATGAGGCTTCGCTTGACATTTGCACCGCCTCAGGAAGCATTTGCTATCATTGGATCCGCCACTGGTGGAGTTCCCACTGATTTTAGTGGTGCTGCTTTGACTTACACCGTCTCCAATCCCGTGGTTATGTTGGAGACATTCTCTCTTGCTCCCGCCGTGCAGAGAAATATTATGGAACAGATGGGAAGCAAGGATGGGCTTCCATACACTTACGAAACATATTACAATCAAAAAGCAAATCCGGGCACTTCCGATGATTTTAATCTTCAAGTGAATAAAGCAGTTGCTCGTGCTCAGTGCTTGTATATCGTAACTCAAAATGTGCTCGCTGACAATGCTAGTATTGATAACCTTGGAACTGCTATAATGCCTTATAAACAATACCAATGCCTTATTGGTGATTGGTATGCTCCACAACAGAAGATGGAACTCGGAGGAAGCACCGATACGGTTGCTGCTGTTAGAAGAGGATGTGCGGAATTGTATATTAACAATCTACAAGCGACTATGGGTATCCGTGATGCTTATATGTGTTCATCTGTTTCTCTTGAAAACTTTCGTAAATATTATGCCCCCTCTGGCTCTACTGACACAGATAATAACGGAGGATTTGCTACCATTATCCAGACACTCAATCAGTCGCCACATATTGGAGCATCCGGTCTTGCGGTCAATAACTCACGAACTGCGGAAGTCACTATTCGTTACGCGGCCGATTATAATGCTACTCGTGCCATCACTGCTTGGTTGAAATACGTCAAAGTCGCGTCTATCTACCCCAGTAGATGCGTCGTAAAAAAATGATTAAATGTAAGCCTTATTTATTCAAAATCTCTCTTAGTATATGTAGTTTAAACAAAAAGGATTAAAAAATTAAAAATTAGAATAATATTTTTTGCTATATATAGCAATGAGCTTTACAATAAGCAACTTAGAAGATGAAAAACGCACGAGAAAAAATTTCCTCCTTCTGTCTCCTCAAGTGATAAAACAGAATCAAAATCCGCTTCTACTCACAATGGCCGTTTCGTTGTTGATTTACCAGCAACTGGTCGGAATATTGATATAATCAGTGCTTATGTCGTTAAGAGTATCTCTATTCCAAATGTTTTTCCAAACATACCGAGTTATGCCAACACTCTCACATTGATTAAAACAACTGGATCGGCTACAAAAACGGCAATCATAACAGAAAATCAATACACCATTGACACATTTATTACCGCCCTTCAAACTGCGATTAATTCAGCAATTACCCCTAACTCCGTAGTTATAACTTTGAACTCCGTTAATAAATTGAATTTCGCTTTCACTGGTGATACGTATGCTTTTGATTACGATAATAGCACGATTAGAGACAAGATAGGACTGACTGCCGATATTTCAGCGGCGGCAAGTGCCACGATGCAATCCATAGTCAATCTAATTGGTGAAACGGCCGTTTATGTCCCTAGCCGTGCTTTGAACCAGTCTGGTTTAGTTGAAGCAAATGGTGATTTCTCGGTCGTTGGTAAATGTAATCTAGACAAACCTTATGGAGTCCAAGCCTATTTTGAATCGTCAAACGATGTTGCAGATTACGTCCCATTCAATACCACCAAGAGCTTAAGGTCTATTGATATCGTCATTCGAAATGCGGGCGGCAGTGTGCTCGAATGTCCTTTGAACTTTGAGGTTTCAATTCTTCTCAAAGTCTATCATGCGTAAGCAAAAAAAACAACAAACACATTTATTTTTTAATTATATCTTAAAGGTATGATAACATATATGTAAAGATTAAAAAAACGATAATGCCCGACTATAAACAAGGAAAAATATATAGCCTTAGATCACATCAAACAGATCAAGTCTATATCGGTTCAACTATTCAACCATTGTATAAGCGATTATTTGAACATAAAAGAAGTTATAAAAAATGGATGAATGGAAAAGGTAAATATATGTCTTCTTTTGAAATAGTTAAATACGATGATGTGTATGTTGAATTGGTTGAAGAATATCCGTGCGACAATAAAATGCAATTACTTAAACGAGAAGGCGAAATAATTAGGACTACAGAAAAATATGTGAATAGATGTGTAGCAGGTAGAACTATGAAAGAATGGTATGCCGATAATGAAGAAACATTATTACAAAAAAAGAAACAATACCAAATAGAACATAAAAACGAAATAGCACAAAGAAGCAAAAAGTGGAGAGAAGCAAATAGAGAATATGTGGCACAAAAAAAGAAAGAATATTATGAGAACAATAAAGAACATGTAGCACAAAAAAATAAAGAAAATTATGGAATAAATAGAGATTATCGCCTACAACAAGCAAAAGAATATCGCATCGCAAATAAAGATAGAATTGCTCGATATCGTGAAGCAAATAGAGAGACAACAAGAAAAAAAGATCTAATAAGTTATCATAAAAGAAATCCAATTGGTTTAGCCACATTTGGAATATAAAAAAAACATAAGTATAAGAAATAGATGATATTTCTGGATAACCTAACGATACTATTTAATATTGTAAAAATAATCAACATACGAAGACAACATAAAAAAAAACGACCAATTCCATGTAAGGATCTTGATGAGTTCTATCTATATTTAAGAAGAAATCACGCACAACTAACCGAAGATTTAGTAAAGAAGATCGGCTATAATGACATTAAAATAATAGCAGTAGATATAGAGGTTAATTTTGATAAATAAGCATAAATAAAGTATTCTTTTTTTGTTTAAATCTGATCCTCCACCCAGTTAAGGCTTGCGTAAATACTTGCCGTTCCACCGCTTGTATTTTGTGCGGATATGGTAAATGTCTTACTTGGTCCTATCTTGATATTATAATGAGACAAATCAATGTATATAGATGAACCACCAGATAATACATATGTAAATATCACACTTCCGCCCGTTCTTGTAGTTCCTGCCGTATCTACTTCAGCCAATGATGTGGCGGTATCGTAATTTGAATAAGAAGGTGTTCCTCCCAATGTGGTATTAAGAATAATTCTCGCGATACATGTTTTAGTATCTGAATTACTTATACACAAATTCTCAAAGTAGATTATGTTGTAATTCGTTTTGCTATTGAATGTGGCGCGGTTTCTAATAGTAAATATGGCATTCTCAGTTGCTCCTATAGTTTTGACATTGTCATACGAATTGGTTATAGCAATAGTCCTATCAATATTCCCTTCAACTGCCAAAAACATGCTAGCAGTTTTCATTACAACGGATCCAAGACTTGACGAATATGCCTTCGCATAAATAGCAAACGCCGCCTGATCCAATGATGGAGTAGTAGCAGTGCTCGCGTATTTAATTGAATGAATTACTTCCATTCGTCCAGTTCGCGGGTTTTCAATTTTGAATGTAATTTGACCGCTACCCAGATATTGAACAACTATTTCAAACACATTCAATTTAGTAAAATCAATCGCGGGAAAGTTTCCAGTATTATTACATTTATCAACATTCCAAGCATATTGACTGACCACATTTTCTACACTCCCCGCCGTTCTTACAACAGACATTCCCAAACTTGATTGTCTAAAACATAAATTGTCTGCTGGTGTGCCTATGCCAATATCGCAATTGAAACTATCTGCGGCGATAGATGACGGAAACAATGCGGAAAATCTAGCAACTAACCCCATGCCACTTCTATATTTGGCTCGCTCAATAGTCGTAATCTGTGCCGTTGAATTACCTAAGGCGGATGTCGTTAAAACCGCCATTGAATTAGCAGACGATACCACCCCGCCATTAGTCTCCGTTTTGTCAAAGAAACGAGCATTAATGCCATATGTAAATACATTTTGTAATACTGGAGACAAAGTGGCCGTTCGCAATTCTCCAAAAGCAGTTGTTGGTAAAGCATCTTTAATACTATCAATAGATAAAGAAGAAGATGATGATGTAGTTGATGAAGATGGTGTATTCGTGCTTTCACCAAAAAGGTTCATTTTATATTTTATATTATATAAAATATGCCAATAATAATACATGATTTGCCAAGTGATATAGTTGGACATATAAGGACATTTGTTTATTCAGAAATGTCCCAGCAGGATTATAAAAAAGAATTTTGTAATATATGCGGTTTGTCTCGCACATTCCAATCACACTCACCTATCATAGCAGTTGATATTGATAATGTAGATGGTGTTCAGTTTTTCACGATCTGTTCTATTAATTGCTACAGACGAGAGTCTAATATTAGAGTAAGATACCATGAATCTCCTTTAATCGTTGTTAAGTATTAATCTTTTTGTTTTTGTTTGTTTCTCGTGCTTCTTCTTAATGGTGCTTTTACTTCCTCTGTCGCGGTTTCTTCTTGTGGCACTTCTTTCTTTTCTTTGATAAACTTATTAACAATAACGGCTCCAATCTTGCTTAATTGTCTTAGTTTGATATTTGTTATTATTCCCCCATGGTCGTTGTAAATCTGTTCAAGCAATTTATACTTATCCTCTCTACTCGCCCTTTTCCCTAATGTTTGATATTTGCTTTCTTCTTCTCCGTTTTCACTTTCCATTTCATTAATATTGTTTAAATTCAAACATAAATCTATCTTTCTTCTTAACTCCTCTAATTCGGTTTTAATTCCTTCTGCCTTAATTTCTTCGGGGTCGGCCACATTAACCCAACTATAACTAAATGAAGTCAACATATCACCATGACCAAGAACATTTGAAACCCATGTATTAAAATTCTCTATTTTCGGATTGGCAAAATTACTATATGACAAACTAGCATATAGTTTCCGCAACATACTGCTTTTCTGTGTGTATTCCGAAAGCCAAGGAAAGATTTTGATAATTCTTTTATTTAGTTCATTATTCTTTTGTTTATCAAGCACGCCTTCTTTGTTGATGATAACAGCTTTTTTCTTTTTGAAATGGTTCCGTATTGAATTTACTTGTTCAATTACGAATTCAGGAGTAAAAAGGGCGACAGGTCTCTCAGTCCAATTTTTTTCTTGTCATTCTCTCTTTTTTGCTAAATTATTTACCCTCAACCAACTTGGTTTATCTGGTATCAACTCGTATGTGTTTTTATCAAATATTTCCACGGGCCTCGCTCCGATTGCTATCATCAAAGCAAGTAGTTTAAGATAAGGGTCATTACTTAATATCATATCGTTCATTTTAGCAATTACATCACGAACATCAATTTGTATTTTTTGTTCATTTTTGGCTTTGACATCTTTCTTATACATCTCAACAATATCAATCCGCTCGTCTTCATTCAGATTAAAATACTTATCCAGTTTGCTCATTT
>WBZZ01000308.1:27500-35000 GCA_019918135.1 Paulinella micropora
AGGACAGTTCGTACGACCCTCGCTCCGAGTCCCTTTCTTGCCGAGAACTTGAAGACAATAGTATGACTGTCGTTAGTCGAGATTGAAAGGCAATAGTATGTCTTGTCTATTCTGCGGAATGCGAACACGATCGACCTTATAATTGTAATTAGCATAGGATGTGGAATTTGAAAACCCTGCCCACTCCTAGAATATACCTATTCCTCGTTCGCTCGGGGTTGGCCAGGACGAGAATGTCACTGTGCCACGGATCTGTGACGTGTAGCCGGTGGTGTTTTTAAGCGATGCTACGTGCCGTGCACTCCCCACCGTCCTCCCTTCATAGCGAAAATGTGTGGTGGACGATTCGCACTTTAGTTAGAGAATATTGATAATACGAATCAGAAAAATGACAATAGTGAAAAAACAATTCAGATGTATTTTGAAAACGACGTGGGTGGTGGGAAACAGGTGGGCTATATGGATCGGTTCGACACTTGGTAGATTGCTAGAGTAGGAGCGAGAGTCAGAAGTTGCAAGAAGCTGTTCCTTCATAATTGACAACTCGACTGTCCTGTTGCAGGCATTGGAGAGAAAGAATGTGTATGGGGCGTGCTGACACCGTCGTCACGGCACTGGGGCACAAAACAGACAAAGGACAACACAAAACACACATACGAAACATAATAGGTTCCGGCCGGTCATGAACGTAGCGCCGCGAGTATTAAAGTGTTGAGTTTATCGGGTAATCGTAAGGGAAGCAAGGGAGTCTCGGAATGTGCCGCAGAGGACACTACCCTCGTGGGTTGTGCGTAGTTGAGAACACATTTCCAGCGGCGAGTAAGTGAGTGAATGAGAGAGAGAGAAAGAAAGAAAGAGAGAGAGAGAGAGAGAGAAGATAAGATAAGGTTAAGATAAGATAAGATAAGAAAAGAAAAGATAAGATAAGATAAGATAAGAAGATAAGATAATATAAGATAAGATAAGACAAGATAAGATAGGATAAGATAGGATAAGGTAAGATAAGGTAAGGTAAGATAAGATAAGATGATGTGAGGCCGCGGGGACTAACTTCTTCCAGGCCGCGGGGACTTTCTTATCAATGAGCCTCTTACTTACCAACTCTTGTAAACTTAAGCTTATCCTGAGAAGGCATACGATGCCTTTCAATCTCGACTAACGACATACGATTGTCTTTCTCGGCAAGAAAGTGAGCGAGGGTCGTACGAACGGTCCTTTGATCTTTCACGTGAAGTTTCGGATACAAGCATTTACTGTTATTAAATAATGTGATAGGGTCTGCACGCTGATCAGTGAAACAGACCCGATAAATAGCCCTGCGTTCCCGTTTTTTCTCTGATTTCATTCTCGAGCTCTTCAGTTTCGTATCTCGACTCAGGCTAGAAAAAACTTTTTTCTCAGCTACCTGACCACACATTCTCCATTCTGACCATGATCATGTCGACCCTTCTGCAATCTGTTCTCGACCATCTAACCAACATTCCTCATTGAACTTCTGACCACGCGTACTACGATCGCGCTCACTTCAGCAAAATTGTATGAAGAACAAGAAAAAGGCAGCACTCAGGCAAATTTACCTGGAGGGACTGCTGTGCTGGCCTCGGTTCTTCATGTATGTATGTGTCGATGTCGCAACATTGTCAGTTCCGCGAAAAAACTTAGCCTTCGCTAACGCTCTTCGTCTCTCTCTCTCTCTCTCTCTCTCTCTCTCTCTCTCTCTCTCTCTCTCTCTCTCTCTCTCTCTCTCTCTCTCTCTCTTTCTCTTTCTCTCTCTCTCTCTCTCTCACACACACACACACACTCTCTCTCTCCGAGCCCCTCTCTCTCTCTCTCTCTCTCTCTCTCTCTCTCTCGCTCTCTCTCTCTCTCTCTCACTCTCCCTCTCTCTCTCTCTCTCTCTCTCTCTCTCTCTCTCTCTCTCTCTCTCTCTCTCTCTCTCTCATACACACACACACACACTCTTATCTTATCTTATCTTATCTTATCTTATCTTACCTTGTCTTATCTTGTCTTATCTTATCAGTCTTATCTTATCTACTCTTATCTTATCTTGTTTTATCTTATCTTGTCTTGTCTTGTATTATCTTATCTTATCTTATCTTATTTAGTCCCATCTATTTTTAACTCTCACACGCAACAACATAGTGTTGCTACCCCACGCATGCGGTAGCATTGAAGAAGAATATATTTGCGTGCTCAGAAGAACAAGGAGCTGGAGACGCTAGACGTTTCATACAACAGCATTGGTGACGAAGGAGCAAGGCACATCGCGAAAGCTTTGGTGGTACCTTGAACATATCAGCGGTAGCGTTGGCGCCCTCTGGGCCAATATTATTGCGCTCTAGGCTCAACGTTTGCAGCAATCTATCGACCTGCATCCACACAAAGACCGCATGTCGTTGCTGTTCGACCTATGAAACAAAATACATCCATATATATTGCTACCGGCAGCGGGTCGCACTTTGCAACATAATATGATATGCTTGGTAGTATCTAAAACTCCTTGTTTTGAACGATGCAGGGAAATAAGGACGGCAAGCTCACAAGTCTAGACATTCATGTAAACAAAGTTGGTTCGCAAGGTGCCACACACATCGCAGAAGCCATCAAGGTAAGACCTTGAGAGCGCCAGCAAATGTATTTGCACCCTCTGCGCCGATCTTTCGTCGCTCTTGGCATCCCATCACGCTAATACATCCAGCTGCGTAAGACTTGTGTTCACCTGCACATATAAGCAGATGCGAACAGAGCTCATAGTCACTCCCTTGCACACGCTACCGCCGCAGAAGCATAATACATTGTGAAATTATATTTTTTGTTCGACAGAAATCAAGAAGCACAAACAAAAATAGTGTATGTTGGTACATGATTTTTTTCAAATATTTTTATACTGAATTTCATTTTACTCTTCTTCAAAAATCTGTCAAAATAGCAGCTCCTGCAGGCTACAACCTTGGGTCAGACATCTTTTGCTTAGCTACGGCCGCCAACGCCAAGCCACTTTCCACGCTCAAGTTGTTGCCTCGCAGATCCACTGACGTGATGTTTGGATGTAGACCAACCAGAGCATCGAGCGCATACGCATTCAAGGCGACTGGATCCCGGTCGCGTCATTCCGTGACGGAAAGATAACAAGTATGGACCTATCAAACAATGGCTACGGTGACTTGAGCGCTATCATTATCGCTTCTTTACTCGTGGTACATAATAACTTATCTGATACTTGTACAACTTGTCATTTGTACTGGTTTCGCTCGTGTATGCCTGAGCTTGGTATGATAGGTGAATACCAGCCTGGCTCAACTCGACCTCCACGGCAACATTAATGTCAACAACGCAGGCGCAACAGCGATTGCAAAGGCCCTGCAGGTATCTTAAGCGCGTCTGCAAACGCTGCTGCACCTAGATCTCCATTGTTGTTAGCTCCAAACCATAGGGTCTGCAGGGCTGCCTAGATTACTCTGACTAATTGGAAGTTTTGTTAACCTACTGCTCTCTCGTGCAGCTTCTTGTGTCGCTTGCTTGGTCGAGTCGGATCTTGCCCTTGCTCCATCTGTGCAGAAAAAAAAAGAAAAGAAAAAAAAAAAAAGTACATGCCTCTACGCAGAGAAGGTGCATGTCGGACCCCTGCATGAACCATCACATCGCTAATTGCAGAAGGCATTCTATAATGATTGGAGCATGCGTAAAAATATGTGCTGCAGGTAATATCCCGGCCTAGTAGTGGGTGCCTGCGCTATCTACTCTTGGTGAATCAGGTCTCAACAACGCAAGAGAGAAGTAGAACGGTAGGTAATTACTGAGTCGGATCAGAAAGCAACATGAAAAATGTGGAGTCATCTGCAGTGTATGCTTTGCTAACTAAAATTTCTTACCGCCGGTGGTCGTTGTTTGAAGGGCGGGGACGAACGAGATGGAGCAGATGGAGAAAGAGCTCGAAAGGCTGGAGGAGACTGGAGATGGACCATTGAAGAAGAGGAAGATAAAAAAGATGATGGAGAAGAAGAAGAAAAAGATAATGATGATGAAGAAGATGAAGATGAAGATGAAGATGAAGATGAATAAGATAAAGATGATGAAGAAGAAGAAGGAGAAGGAGGAAGAGAAGAAGAAGAAGAAGAAGAAGAAGAAGAAGAAGAAGAAGAAGAAGAAGAAGAAGAAGAAGAACAAGAAGAACAAGAAGGAGGAGGAGGAGGGCAAGAAGGAGGTGAATGAGAAGGAGTCAGGTCTGCCAAGTCTGAACACAACATTGCTTGGAGCAATATCTCTAGCATAGTAGCTCCGAGCATCGATAGCTTCATAGCGCAGCGCATCAGTCCTTTTCGGATTCGGAATGAAAGCAGTCTTATTCTTATCGTGCACTGGATTCATCAACAATATCTCCAGGTTCCGATTGACCTGCATTTCAACACCAATATTTTATTACTGTTACTGGCGGCGGTAGAATAAAATATGTGCCTGCTTTGCTCGGGCATGTCATATTAAATCGACTGAATTCAATCTCTACTACAGCAGCATTGGCGCAGGCGCAGACGCAAAAAGCAATCGGAAGCGGAATTGCAGGTACCTTGAGTGCTGAATATAAGTTCTTTCCACCCTCAGAACCATCGCGGTAATACATATGGTCCAACCTCAAAGTCTTCAGGGTTTCATTCACCTATACATAGTAAATTGTTCATCATGGCTGCCCGCTTCAGTAGAAATGTCTGGCAACAAAAAGTTTAGATGCAGGCTCTCTCTATCTCTCTCTCTCTCACTCTCTCTCTCTCTCTCTCTCTCTCTCTCTCTCTCTCTCTCTCTCTCTCTCTCTCTCTCTCTCTCTTCACACACACACACAAACACGGACGCATGCCTCTTGCTAAGACATTTATTGAAAGCTCATACATCGAGCATGCAAGAAACAAAGCAGTACAATCAAACAATTTTATAAAGTTCTGATGAGTCACTGCTCTCCGTGAGTAAAGAAGCGATAACAATAGCACTCAAGTCACCGTAGCTCTTGCTTTTTAAGTTCATAGTCGTTGTCTTCCCGTCACGGAATGACTCAACAGGGATCCAGTCGCCTTCAATGCGTATGCGCTCGATGCTGTGGTTGACCTGATGTACAGGACCACCAATACTGTTTCCACGAATGTCCAGACTTGTGAGCTTGCTGTCCTTATTTTCTTGCATCGTTCAAAAATAAAAAGTTTTAGATACTACCAAACATATCATATTATGTTGCAAAGTGCAATGATACTGGCCCTGAAGGTGTTGCCTCAATCGCCAATATGCGTAAGGTACCTCTAACGCCTTGCCGATTGCTTCTGCGCCATCGGACCCGATGTTATTGATGGAGAGATTGAGAGTCTGCAGAGTGTTGTTCACCTACA
Source organism: Paulinella micropora (assembly GCA_019918135.1). Taxonomy (NCBI): domain Eukaryota; phylum Cercozoa; class Imbricatea; order Euglyphida; family Paulinellidae; genus Paulinella; species Paulinella micropora. The sequence continues at coordinate 32,873 of WBZZ01000308.1, forward strand.
TATGAAATATCAATCTTATTTTTATGAATTCTACCGAGTAGCAATATATATGGATGTATTTTGCTGCATAGGTTGAACAGCAACCACATGGTGGATGCAGTCAATAGATCGCTACAAACGTTGAGCCTAGAGCACAATAATATTGGCCCAGAGGGCGCCAACGCTACCGCTGATATGTTCAAGGTACCTCCAAAGCTTTCGCGATGTGCCGTGCTCCTTCGTCACCGATGCCGTTGTATGAAACGTCTAGCGTCTCCAGCTCCTTGTTCTTCTGTGCACATAAATACATTCTTCTTCAATGTTACCGCGTGCGTGGGGTAGCGAAGATAGAAGCCGAATGCTGTTCCTTAGTTACAGGGAAATAATCACCCCCCCTCTCTCTCTCTCTCTGTCTCTCTTTCTCTCTCTGTCTCTCTTAACACACATAGACACACACACACACACAAGCACGGACGCATGCCTCTTGCTGAGACATTTATTGAAAGCTCATACATCGAGCATGCAAGAAACAAAGCAGTGCAATCAAACAATATTATAAAAATTGATGAGTCACTGCTTAAGTTCAGCAACAAATGCTACTCTTATCTCGATTGACATCGGATCCAATCGAATCGGATCGGAAGGAGCCAAACATATTTCAGCGCTGCAGGTACCTGGAGAGCTGTTCCGAGTGCACTGGCGCCTTCATCTTTGATAAAATTATCTGCCAGATCTAATGTCTGCAATGTTTCGTTCTCCTGCACACCAACACATATTCTTTCAATTATGCTACCCCCGCGCGGGTAGAATACATTTGAAATGATATTTTTTTGTGTGACATTTTACGGAAACTAAAAAAAATGAAAAATATGTGCACATAGTGGCACATGCGTTTTCCAAATGTTGTACTGAACTTTACATTGACCTTCAAGAATTCTGCCAAAATAGCAGCTTCTGTAGGCCCAAAACGTCTTGATTTCAGATCTAGCTCTGTTCTCTTGTTGTTGCGGAGTGAATCAAGCGGAATCCCACACATCTCTTTGATGTGGGGATTTTGCTTGGCCACTGCCGCCAAAGCCGACCCGCTTTCCACGCTCAGATTGTTGGTTTGCTTTTCCACTAACGTGACGCTTGGATGGTCCTGCACGTTACGTCAACCAGAGCATCAAGCGCATACACATTCAAGGCGACTGGATTCGCGTCCTTCCTTCACGGGAAGACAACAACTATAGACTTATCAAGCAAGAGCTACGGTGACTTGAGCACTATTGTTATCGCTTCTTTACTCACGGTGCGTAATGAATCGTCTCATGCTTGTATACCTGGTTGATAGTAATGCTTCTTGGCTATTGTAAGTATGGGTATTATTGTGTAGATATTACGCAGCTTCTTCATCACAAATACAGTTTTCCTACAAATACTTGTCAAAGCTCTATTTACCTAAACAGGTAGATGTATTTTCTTGTTCACTTCTCTTTGTGTTCATCTAAGACCATTCACAGTCATATGAGGCTATTTTTGCATGCTATCCCTGCGCGCCGGGTAGCATTTTCAAAGCAAGCGTATTACGGGAAGGAGAGCAAGACATTCCGCAAGCTCAATATGAGCTATAATGGCATCGGGCCTGATGGCGCTATTGCTATTGGGAAGGAGTTAGAGTTTCAATAAAGTTTCAAGAGCAACTTCGTTGTCGGTCAAATCTACTCTTATCCCGATCAAGCTCGAACGAAATCGAATCGGACCGCAAGGAGCACATGTTGCAAAGGCGCTGGAGGTACCTTGAGAGCTGTTGCAAGTGCACTGGCACCTGTATCTCCGATTTCATTGGCTCCCAGATACAGTGCCTGCAATCTTTCGTTCCACTGCACACCGACACATATTTTTTCATTCATGCTACACGGCCTGCGCGGGTAGCACATTTCCAATAATGTTTTGTTTGTGTTTGTGCAGGTGAAGAATTGCTGCGAACTTTGTCGCTTGTTAGCAATGGTTCTAATGGAGCTAAGGAAAGTTAATTGCTGCAGCCCTACAATAACCTGAAGAGCTAGGCCAATCGCCTCGGCGCCTTCATCTCCAATTGAATTCCACTCCAACACGATGTTAATAATAGTCTTGTTTACCTATTTGCAGTATGCAAACATACATATAT
>WBZZ01000308.1:40000-42500 GCA_019918135.1 Paulinella micropora
GTAGCAAGCTTTGCACTGGCAGCCTTTGTTGGCCCGCAGCGACCATCGCAGCCGCCACAGGAATTTTCATAGCCGCTCTGTCCTACATCGCGCCCGCAGTAGTGGAGCATGCGGTTGGTGTGTCGAGCGTTATCCATCGAGAGATGCGTGTCGGCGCCGTCGCGGTTTTTAGTGGCCGCGGTCTCGATGCCCGTGACTGGGGATAACCAACCCATGGATTGTTGATGCACCGTCAATGCAACGATGGGCTTTGTGGATTTGAACTCTTTGGATGTACCCCCTCTGCCACCATAGGTTGGCGAACGGCGTCCTTTGCTGGTTACGAAGACGATCTGGTCCAGTGAGTCGCCCTGCCGCACCAGCACTTGGGTGACGAAGTCTCCCTGCTCCAGCACGAAGTCTTCCTTCTGACTGCCTCCAGTTCCACCGTAAGAGACGCTGGAACCGTCCGCAAAGACGAATGCAATTCTGTCTACCAGATCCCCTGCCCGAACCTTGATCCTGGTCACAACTTTTCCCTGGGCCTTGCGTTCTGATTCCTCCTTAGCCTTGCGCTCTGCTTCCTCCTTGGCCCTGCGCTCTGCTTCCTCCTTGGCCTTGACAAAAAGGGAGGCAAATAGAAAAGACAAGGAACGATGATATGAGTGTAGCACTTTACCTAGCCTATCTGTGTTTTTGGATGGATGCCAAGATAACAAATATTGCAATATGTACGTCTGTATGCGCATGTGATAATATTCACGACGTGTGTCCGACCTGCAAGGCTTCGACTCCTGCGGCCTCTGGGCTCCCATAAACCTCGCCGGAAGAAACCATGGCGGAAGGAAGCATGGCGGAAGGAAGATTCGCCTATACCAGGCAGCTCTAGATCTCGACGTACTTGCATGCATTATTACGTATCTATCTATCTATCTATCTATCTATCTATCTATCTATCTATCTATCTATCTATCTATCTATCTATCTATCTATCTATCTATCTATCTATCTAGTTGTCTTGCCACCTGAATAGAAGAAGGCGGCGAAGCAAAAGAAGGATCAGGAAGAGGAGAAGGTACAGAGCTCTATCTCTATCTATCTATCTATCTATCTATCTATCTATCTATCTATCTATCTATCTATCTACCTACCTACCTACCTACCTACCTACTATCTACCATATATCTATCACATATCTGCCTATCTATCACAGCCTATCTATCACAGGCCACTCACGAGGAGGGCGCGCGCCCAGAGCTCGGATCGTATGCAGGTGCTCACTTAACACAGTTGTAAGTAAGTAAGTAAGTAAGTAAGTAAGTAAGTAAGTAAGTAAGTAAGTAAGTAAGTGAGTGTGTGAGGGATAAAGAGAATGAAAGGGAGAAAGAGATACTATACAATTATGCACTGATACAAACTCTCTCTTGTCATATATTCATGCACAGATACAGGTAGATACACACCTTCTCCTCGCGCACTTCCTTAGCATGTGATAGCAAAAAGCCTGCAAAAAAAAAAAAAAAAAAAAAAAAAAAAAAAAAAAAAAAAAAAAAAAAAAAAAAAAAAAAAAAAGTACGAGGGACTGGAGGCTGCTAGTTCTTTAGTACAACAAACAGTTACTTCAAACGCTTCGTTCTCACCCTATTTTGATTCCACATTTATAGTAGCTTATAGATGGTCTCTCTACCAGACCCGGTCCTGGCCCTCTGTTTTTCGTGGCTATATGTCTCTCATCAAGGGCTGTCTAATATTCCATACGACACAGCTAAAGTTCCATACGATACAGGCTTTGGATGCAAGAAAAGTCTAAGAACAAAGCACCGGCTGTCATTTTTCATTGTAATCAAACACTAGGAACTTCTCAAGAGGGAGCGGGACCGTTGAGTTCAAAAAGCCGGGCAGAAACAGAGGCACGGGACCGGGGTCTGATCGAGAGACAGAGTGCGTGTGAGCGGGATACTATCTATCTATCTATCTATCTATCTATCTATCTATCTATCTATCTATCTATCTATCTATCGTCAGACTGCACATTCCCGGGGCCTAGTGCCCATCTCCAGCCCGCTGCCAGCCCAGCTGCAGCACCGCGCCCCACTTGGAAGGCAACTTTCCCCTGCGCTCAGCCGGCAAGTGAATGTACAAATGAATACGTAAGTCTATGTATGAATGCATGAATAAAGAATAAAAGAATATATGAATAAATGTAAATGGATAAATGAATAAATGAATAAACGAATAAATGAATATATGAATAAACGAATTGACGAATAAATGAATAAATGAATAAATGAATGAATGTCCATAAACACAAACAATAAATAAACAAACAAGCAAACAAACAAACAAACAAATAGAAAAATAAATGAATGAATAAACGAATGATTATGCACAAAAACACAAACAATAAATAACAAACAAGCAAACAGACAAAGAAACAAATAGAAAAATGAATGAATGAATAAATGAATGAATATCCACAAACACACACACACACCCAAACAAACAAACAAACAAACAAATA
>WBZZ01000308.1:47500-57500 GCA_019918135.1 Paulinella micropora
GAACATACCGGCCCGTCTGGAAGTGTTGGAACTGCCCTTGCGGGGGTGTCATTAGAGCTTATCGTCAATTCTTCGTACTCCCCTCACGGGTGAGACGATGGAGGCGCATGTGCAGAAATGCATCAGCCATTGACAGAGAAGCACTATTATTATTATTATTATTATTATTATTATTATTATTATTATTATTATTATTATATATATATATATAATATGATAATAATAATAATAATAATAATAATAATAATAATAATAATAATAATAATAATAATAATAATAATAATAATAATAGCGCTTCTCTGTCAATGGCTGATGCAAATCTGCACATGCGCCTCCATCGTCTCACCCGTGAGGGAGTACGAAGAATATACGATAGGCTCTAATGACACCCCCGCACGGGCAGTTCCAACACTTCCAGACGGACCGGTATGTTCCATGAAAATACTGGTGGCACCGACGGGAATCGAACTGGCGACAGGGCCCAGATGGTAGAACTTGACCACTGGGCTATCACGGTGTCCAAATAATAATAATAATAATAATAATAATAATAATAATAATAATAATAATAATAATAATAATAATAATAATAATAATAATAATAATAATAATAATAATAATAATATTAACAATAATAATAACAACAACAACAACAACAACAACAATACTATATCTGAGGCGTACTGATGCAGCTAATGGCATATCCTCAACGGACATAAGCCTCCAATACCCTTGTTCGAGGTCCTCCACCCCCCCGTGTCAGTCTCTCGCCTGATGATCGGGGCCACCGATGGAGCTCCTGAGGGCAAGACTGCACTAAGCCGAGGTTATTCCGCAGTCCCAGCAACCTCTTGCAAGACGTCACCGAATGTGCAAGTGCATACACCAAGCGCGGTTGCTAGAGCTGCCTCGAAACCCCACCCATAACAATCTGGTGTCTGCTGGGTCCTGGGCTATCAACCAGCATATGCGGATTTTAAGATCTTTTACGCGCGCAACGACCCTCCTCCCCAGCATCTACCACCAAAGGGTTATGAGTTGGCGTCACAGTTTAACGCCTTGAGGCCATTGGGCTGAATAATAATAATAATAATAATAATAATAATAATAATAATAATAATAATAATAATAATAATAGTGCTTCTCTGTCAATGGCTGATGCATTTCTGCACATGCGCCTCCATCGTCTCACGGGGAGTACGAAGAATTGACGATAAGCTCTAATGACACCCCCGCAAGGGCAGTTCCAACACTTCCAGACGGGCCGGTATGTTCAATGAAAATACTGGTCCAGAAATAATAATAATAATAATAATAATAATAATAATAATAATAATAATAATAATAATAATAATAATAATGATCCCTGAAAGGTGTTGGGAGTAGGGAGTGAGGAGCTTGGGGGAAGGGGGAAAATGGAAATTGTGTACCCCTCCCCTCGGGGGGCCCTCCCCCGGGAACCCCAGCCCTGGACGTGTACACACCCGTAGCGGGTGGCACAAAACCAGAAAATTGAGATCTTTGTGCCACCAGGCGCCGTTTCCGCACACCAGAGGGAGTTAGCGGCTCATGTTTGGTGTAACTGACACTTCTTGATGAGCTCTCCCTGCCCCGTCGACAGGGTACGTTCAATTGCCGGAGGCACCGGCAAGTACTCCCAAAAAAGCAAGGAATTTTAGCATTCAGACACTCCCCTAACGCAATGTTTTGCGTGAATTCCAAAAAAATTATATCACCATCAACATCGAGTCTGCGGCTAGCCACCCGGTCAATATGAGCTCCCAATTCCTCACGGTCCCCACAAACCATCATTTATCTGGACAAGGGGTGCAGAAATAGGCCAAAAAAAACAAGGAATTGGCATTCAGGACACTCCCCTAACGCAAATATTTGCGTGGCTTCCAAAAAAAATTATACGAGCATCAACATCGAGGCTGGGGTAGCCACCCGATTAATATGAGCTCCCAACTCCTCTAGTTCCCACAAACCATGATTTATCTGGACAGGGGGTGCAGAAACAGGCCAAAAAAACAAGGAATTTTGGCATTCAGGACACTCCCCTAACGCAAGTATTTGCGTGAATTCCAAACAAAATTATAACAGCATCAACATCGAGTCTGGGGCTAGCCACCTTGCAAGTATGAGCTCCCAACTCCTCCTGGTTCCCACAAACCATGATTTGCAGGGACAGCGGTGCGAAAATGTGTGTGTGTGTGTGAGGGGGGGGGTGCCATGTGGCGTAAAAACCAGAAAATTCAGGTTTTTGCGCCACCAGGCGCCGTTCGCGCACACCAGAGGGAGTTTGAAGCTGATGTTTTGTGTACCCGACACCTCTCGGTGCGCTCTCTTCGGAGATGAAAACATTTTGGTGCCGGGTGGCACAAAAACCAGAGATGTTAGGTTTTTGTGCCATCAGAGCTTACACTTGCGTTCTGCTGGTACCTCCAGCAATTGAACGTACCCTGTGGACGGGGAAGGGGAGGTTCGGGGCGCCCTTCCCCCCCCCCCCCCCCCCCCCCCCCCCCGCCCGGGAACCCCAACCCGGCAATTGTACGTACCCCACGCGAATTAGCCGGCACCAAAATGAATGGCTGAGAATGCTCCAAGGCTCTAAGAGATGTGCCAGAAGGGTTTATGTCGGTCACCTCCGGCAATTGAACGTACCTGTCGACTGTGGAAAGGGGTGGTCCGAGGGGTCCCCCCGTGCACCCCAGCCCCGCAATTGTACGTACCCGAAGCGAATCTGCCGGCAATTGTACGTACCCGAAGCGAATCTGCAGGCACCAAAATGAATGGCTGAGATTTCTGCAAGGCTGTAAAGTTGTGCATGTGAGAATGAGAGGAAAAGCGACCTTGGGAAGGAGAGAGAGAGACCCGAAGCGAATTTGCCGGCACCAAAATGAATGGCTGAGATTTGGCTGTAAAGTTGTGCATGTGAGAATGAGAGGAAAAGCGACCTTGGGAAGGAGAGAGAGATAGGGGGGGGGGGGGGGGCGGGGGGAAAGGTGCGCGAAGCACACCGCAAACCATCCTTTCAGGTGTTGGCGCAGCCCCTAGTTATTATTATTATTATTATTATTATTATTATTATTATTATTATTATTCCGATGAAAAAACCTAGTCACACTTGCTAAACAGAGTTCCAGCCCAATGGCATCAAGGCGTTAAACTGTGACGCCAACTCATAACCCTTTGGTGGTAGATGCTGGGGAGGAGGGTCGTTGCGCGCGTAAAAGATCTTAAACTCCGCATATGCTGGTTGATAGCCCAGGACCCAGCAGACACCAGATTGTTATGGGTGGGGTTTCGAGGCAGCTAGCAACCGCGCTTGGTGCATGCAGTTGCACATTCGGTGACGTCTTGCAAGAGGTTGCTGGGACTGCGGAATAACCTCGGCTTAGTGCAGTCTTGCCCTCAGGAGCTCCATCGGTGGCCCCGATCATCAGGCGAGAGACTGACACGGGGGGGTGGAGGACCTCGAACAAGGGTATTGGAGGCTTATGTCCGTTGAGGATATGCCATTAGCTGCATCAGTACGCCTCAGATATAGTATTATTATTATTATTATTATTATTATTATTTTAGACACCGTGATAGCCCAGTGGTCAAGTTCTACCATCTGGGCCCTGTCGCCAGTTCGATTCCCGTCGGTGCCACCAGTATTTTCATTGAACATACCGATCCGTCTGGACCAGTATTTTCATTGAACATACCGGCCCGTCTGGAAGTGTTGGAACTGCCCTTGCGGGGGTGTCATTAGAGCTTATCGTCAATTCTTCGTACTCCCCTCACGGGTGAGACGATGGAGGCGCATGTGCAGAAATGCATCAGCCATTGACAGAGAAGCACTATTATTATTATTATTATTATTATTATTATTATTATTATTATTATTATTATTATTATTATTATTATTAGTATCAGTGGCACCGCGATAGCCCACTGGTTAAGGTCTACCATCTGGGACCTGTCGCCAGTTCGATTCCCGTCGGTGCCAGTATTTTCAAAGGATATTTCTTTGAAAGTATTGGTCTGTCTGGAAGACTTGGAGCTGCCTTGCGGGGGTGTCAGTAGAGCCTATCGTCAAATCTTCGTACTCCCCTCGCGGGTGAGACGATGGAGGCACATGTGCAGAAATGCATTCGCCATTGACTGAGAAGTACTATTATTATTATTATTATTATTATTATTATTATTATTATTATTATTATTATTATTATTATTATTATTATTATTATTATTATTATTATTATTATTATTATATTATTATTATTATTTGATAGCCCAGTGGTCAAGTTCTACCATCTGGGCCCTGTCGCCAGTTCGATTCCCGTCGGTGCCACCAGTATTTTCATTGAACATACCGATCCGTCTGGACCAGTATTTTCATTGAACATACCGGCCCGTCTGGAAGTGTTGGAACTGCCCTTGCGGGGGTGTCATTAGAGCCTATCGTCAATTCTTCGTACTCCCCTCACGGGTGAGACGATGGAGGCGCATGTGCAGAAATGCATCAGCCATTGACAGAGAAGCACTATATTATTATTATTATTATTATTATTATTATTATTATTGTCATCATCATCATCAATATTATTATTATTAGTAGTGGTAGTAGTAGTGGTAGTAGTAGTAGTAGTGGTAGAAGAAGAAGAAGAAGAAGAAGAAGAAGAAGAAGAAGAAGAAGAAGAAGAAGAAGAAGAAGAAGAAGAAGAAGAAGAAGAAGAAGAAGAAGAAGAAGAAGAAGAAGAAGAATGATAATAATAATAATAAGAAGAAGAAGGAGAAGGAGAAGCAGAAGGAGAAGAAGAAGAAGAGGCAGTAGTAGTAGTAGTAGTAGTAGTAGTAGTAGTAGTAGTAGTAGTAGTAGCGGTGGTGGTGGTGGTAGTAGTGGCACTAGTAGCATTTGCGGTTGTAGTGATAGTAGTAGTAGTAGTAGTAGTAGTAGTAGTAGCAGAAGAAGAAACAGAAGAAGAAGAAGAAGAAGAAGAAGAAGAAGAAGAAGAAGAAGAAGAAGAAGAAGAAGAAGAAGAAGAAGAAGAAGAAGAAGAAGAAGAAGAAAAAGAAGAAGATCAAGATGAACAGGAGGAGGAGGGAGATGAAGATCTCAACTCACTGAGGCAAACCATGAGGAAGGAAGGAATGCAAATGGAGGAGAAAAGAAACTATTTTCTCTGTAGCGACCAAAAATAATTCTAAGCAACAAACTCAGCTCGATGGTAAAATCTACATGCAGAAAAATGACCTTCATGGTTTTTTTTTATAATGTTGGATGTAGGTGTTGAGAATCTCGACGTAGCAATTCTTATAATCCGGCCTCATCAAGGCCTCTTTTCTCTTGCATTTTTTGAGGGCAGCCATGCGGCAAAACAGTTTTTCCCCAGTTCCGTCCTTCCCACGTTGTAGACAATTGTTCTTCAAGAACGTTTCCCATTGTTTCGCTTTCCTGGAGAAGCAGCAAGCGCGAAAGCATTTTTCATTGAACGAGGAAGTGAATAATCATGGTGCATGTACGAATCACGGACAAACGGGATTTCGTTGGATGTTTGTGGGTACGCATGCTTGCATGCATGAATTCAAGCATACGCTTTTTGTATGAAAGCAAAATAAATGCATACCTGCATGTATGTATGATACATTCGCCTGTATGAAGCGCATATGTGCGTGTGGTATGTCTGCCATGAGCATTCGTGTCTATTTACGTACTCCGCATCACGGCTGCATTTTTCTAGAAGAGACTTAGACTTAGGGCAGTACGGCGGGAGTTCCTCGAGGTTCAAAACACTTAGTGGCCACTTCAGTGGGCACGTGATCGTATTCCCTCTGATGTGAAACGTTTTCCCTAAGTGTTCCGGTTGTATTTCCGCTGGGAAAGCTGGCTTTTCTTCCTGTTGTTCTGAGAAAAGCTCGTTAAACAATTCTCCACCTTCACCCCATCCGGGTGGTGGTGGTGGTGGACAAGTGACTCCCGTACTGATACTCCTGGACCGTTTCCTAATCGCCCTTGTCCAAAGTAATTGGAAAATGTAGGAGAAATATCTGCGCCTTGGCCTTCCCCAGAGGCGTCTGAAATCTCCATTCTGTCGCCCATTCAAACTGAAGAGGTTTGCGATCCAAAGCAAGGCTGTTTGCAATGCACACACAATATCAATCACACAAGTATTTTTTTTTTAGTAATTTACGAATACATATGCACATGCATAGATACATGGGCACGATACGTCTGTATTGTCATACAAACAAAATACAATATCAGTGTTGGTCATTTGAGTTTGAATACTGTTCAAGAGGTGATGTGAACCTGCAAGAAAAGTGCAATGTGTGCACCTGGACTGTTTGCATCATGCTTGCGATTTGTTGAAATCGGATGTGTATGGACGATATTTCATGCATATACGTGTATTTTGTGTGAATATGTAGTATAACACTATTTCTCTCCTAGGTGCACATAGCTTAGTGTATGCATCCATGTATGTATGTATGTATTGTATGTATTGTATTGTATGTATGTATGTATGTATGCACGCATACATATATGTATGTATATGTATGTATGTATGTATGTATGTATGTATGTATGTATCTACGCATGTTTGAATGTATGTATATATGTATGTATGTATGTATTTATGCATGCATGCAAATGATGCATGCATGTATGTATGTACGTACGTATGTATGTATGTATGTGTATGTATGTATGTGTATGTATGTATGTAATCGTGCATGTATGTAAGTACGATGTATGTATGTATGTATGTATATATGTAAAAATGTACGTATGTATGTATGTATATATGTATGTATGTGTGTATGTATGTATGTATGTATGATCTTTTGTATATATAACCAGCAGGCAGTGCAACTTCGTATGTATGTATGTATGTATGTGTATGTATGCATGTATTTATGTATAATCTTGTGTGTATAACCATCAGGCAGAACAACTTCCATACTCTTTCTCTACAAGCTTTTTCCACTACACATTCTTTTCGACATCACGCGCCACGCACCTCACAATCTCTGTTACAGGTTAGCCGAACCCCCCCCCCCCCCCCCTCTCTATCTATCTACCTATCTACCTATCTATCTATCTATCTATCTATCTATCTATCTATCTATCTATCTATCTATCTATCTATCTATCTATCTATCTATCTATCTATCTATCTATCTATATCTACCTACCTACCTACCTACCTACCTACCTATCTATCTATCTATCTATCTATCTATCTATCTATCTATCTATCTATCTATATCTATCTATCTATCTATCTATCTATCTATCTATCTATCTATCTATCTATCTATCTATCTATGTTATGTTTCTATCGCTCTACTTCTCTTCCTGTTGGTTCCTTGTATTCTTACTCTTGCGAAGGGTCAACCAATAACAACTACTTCAGCAACCCTCACCGACATATATAAAGGGTTCATGCCCAAATAAGCAAACAACTATTTGAACACATCACGGATCCAGCAGGGTAATGTGTGCGTAAAGTATACCTCACTGCATCTTCTGTGATTTGTTTTACCAACGTATCTCAACGAAAGAGGTTTGCCCATACTGCACCACTTTCCTTCCCTACCTTTCTTTTCTTCCACCCTTCCATTCCTTATTTTCTCCCTTTCTACCTTTATCAATTCGAGCATTCTCCTCTATCTTTTCTCAAATAAATATTTTTCACAATATTAGATTTCGCAAAATAAATTTACGTGTTGGATACAGAACATAGGTACTTCATCTAAACATGTGCACAACCTGAGAGGAAAAGTTGTTTATCAGAGTAAGTTGGGCGGGAAGGAAATAGGCGTATGATATTTTTCCATATACAAAACTTGTGATACATACATACAAATACTCATACATGCATGCATGCATACATAAATAGGAAAAGAAAAAATTTCGAAGCAAAACAACAACAACAACAACAACAACAACAACAACAACAACAACAAACAAAAAAAAAAACAAAAAAAAAACAACAAAAAAAAAAAAAAAAAAAAAAAAAAAAAAAAACAAAAAAACGGAACGAAAATTTTCGAAGCAAAGAGAAAAGGAACAACACATGTACAACACCGAAACAAGCCGACAGTCCAAAAGATCAGAAGCAACAAACACACGAAAAAGTACCCAGGACTGCCAAATTATCGGGAATTTTTTATATTATTCCTTAAAAAAGTGCGACAAAGAAAAAAAGTATGTTCTCATGCTTTATATTTCTTGATGTTTTGTAGACAGAATTATTGCATGTGACAAAAAGTGTGAACGAAATTGTGAAGTAAGAGGATCATGATTAGCTTCAAAAAAATGCATCCAAAATTTTTCTTGCACTGAATAAAAGACTTCCAGATATTTTGGCAGGCCTGGGTTGAAAATCGAAACAAGGCAACAACGTGTTTTTTTTTTCCAACATGGTGTCGACAAAAAGAGGGTGGGTGGGTGGGGGGGGGGGGGGGGGGGGTGGGGCGGGGGAGGGTGCCCGTAAAAAAGTCAAGCAAAAATGCCCGAGGTTTATCAAGGCTTGCTACCGGCGAGGCTCTGTACGCAAATAGGGTAGGAGGAGCACATGAGTATGCAACAGGGTCCAGGTGGTAGCAAGCCCTGGGCGCATACTGAATCGACCTTGCAACTTAGATCTTCTGGTGTTCTCCTTGGGGTTAGCGGGTTCTTAGTCATGAAATAAAGGTGAGGGAGGCAAGGTCGGGGCTAGCCCTGGGCATCTAGCTGCTCGGGACGCCCACCTGCCATTTTAGAACCAACAACCACCCCGATAACCAGCGTGCCTGGTGTGCACTATGTTAGGAAAAGTTACACACTTGTGGGCAAGGTGAGAAAGTGCTATCCTAACAGAACCCATCTTGCTTGCAATTGGGCCTTTAGGCCAGGGCCCTGTTGTTCTGATTCTTGGTACTATCGCGCTGTCGTAGCACATGTGATCTACCTGCTACCTTGTCCCCTTACAACCAGGTGGTTTTGTGAACTTGCTAAAAAATAAAAAAGGTTGTAAAGTTTACCCTGTTATTTATTTGGGACTGGAAGGCAGGTTGACCGTGGCGGTGCTACGTTCGGTTAGACCGCACAATACTGCTGCTACAGCAGACCCAGGGAAGTTAGAACTTTCATGTGTCGCTAGGGAAAATGCCTACTTGTACTACCTTCCTCCTTGGGGGCAATAAGCCCAGAGGCCAAGCCGTGCTGTGCATGGCCATTATGCAAGCAACTCTCGTTCCACCCTGCCCTGTTGCCAAGGCCAAGGCTTGGAGTGTGCTTGAACATATATGACAGCGGTAAAAATGCATATGTTGACCTTGTCAGGAGGACTTAAGCTCCGATAAGAAGAGTGTTTTTTTCTGTGTCACAATACTGCACTCCTTCTATGTCACCACTGAACCGCACCCTGCCCCGTTTCCTCGCGATTGCTTGGATGCCTGGAGTTGGCTTATATGAAAATATGGTCAGCTCCAGTTGCCTCAGCAATCGCGAGGTGACGGAGCAGGGCGCGGTTCAGTGGTGATGTAGCAGGAGTGCAGTATTGTGAGACAGAAAAAAGTATTGCCCTAATATTGTATTAGCATCCACCACAGACAAGCACCAACAGACATGTGCATATGCATATGACAGGACGAAAATACGTACTGAGTCCATCTACCTGCTTATGGGCAATAAGTGCCAAGAAGCAACCTACGTTCGGTGAAGACTGTGATATGCAACAAGCCCGATACATACATACATATGTACATACATACATACATTACATACAATACCTACACACATACATACATTACATACAATACCTACATACATACATACATATGTACATACATACATACATACATACACATGTAGAAAACCCAGATCTCAATCTGCAGGGTTCTTGAGTACCTGTGAACCATGAATAAAAATGTATATATGTACATACATGCATGCATACATATGTGCATACATTTGCATAGATCACATACGTACATACATACACACATACATACATACATA